>JAUUEG010533458.1:0-14004 GCA_032361445.1 Panulirus gracilis | reverse complement strand
AGGGCTAGAGCAGCTGTTAAGATGATGGACCAGCCATTACGTGTTACTGATCTAATAACATTCAGCAGTGTCTCCTCTCTATATACCACGTCAAACAGCTGTAGAGACATATAATTAAATACAGGTACATATTATCTATGATCCTGTGTAATAAAGTCATAAGAATATCTATTTGTAAATAATGCATTTAGCTCATCACATGTTAATGAAACTTTCATTTACATGAACAGGACAAACAAAAAAATCAAGCTATAAACTTTATAAGCTGGAGAATGAAAACACAACTCTCATGATTTATCACTTTGAAAACCACAACTCATGACTATCACTGTCTCTCAGGTCTTCAAACAATCGTCACAATGGGAAGATTGAAGACAATCCCAAAATGTGAATCCCTTGTATGTATTCTTGTGCAACTGCCATACAAGCAAATTTCATTGCCTTTGATCATCTTGGAGTTCTTATAAGACCTACTACAGATGACCAGAATCCAATGACACACTACTACAGTGTACAATCAAACTTTCCCCAGTATCCACCAGTCACAAATCCTACAAAAGATTAAAAGCGAGAAGTGAAATATAAACAAATGCCTAAGTTTCCTTTTGGCACAATTAGACAATATGTAACCATCAGCTACAAACTGACCTTTGGGATTGCCTGTTGTGTGATTGGTATACTTTGTCCCCTTATATCTTTATGGACTGCTAATAGTATGTATCATCTAGTAGGTATATAATCTTATTAAGTCAGTCTCCTACCAAACACACAAATTGTTCTTTCCTTCTGATCTGTACACCTACGCCAATTATCATTTTATACAACTTCTAAAGCCCCATGCAAATTACTTTGCTTGCTAATATTTCTGTCCCTCTACATCAATAATATCTGGAAAGAAATGAAGGAAGTGATAACAGAAAATACTTATCAAAACTGACATACAAATTTAAATCTCATATATTGCACAAATATTCGAAGCTGATAAAACTTACATGCAAATTAAAAATTCATAGTTTGCAAATATTTTGAGATGATAAAACAACATATTACCAGAACTGAGTAGCAGAAAGGATGAACAGAGAGGCCGAGGACACAGAACACGAGGTATATGACATGATAAAGGAGCTCGCCATCTGTCACCTGCTGCTCTAACCTCTTGGCAAAGGTTCCTTTGTTCCCCATAAGACTCACTAAGTGGATACCTTTAATTAGGACCTGGTAAAACAAAGAGTTTATTTCAAATGGATTTATGATACTAAAATAAAATAATATCTATACAGCATAATCCATTTACTTCAAATACAGAGCACAGCAGTTATGTAAAATTTTTTCTGAACATCCTCAGTATCTACAGCTTTCATGCATCTTTTCCTTCACTCTGCCCTATATATAACATCCAGCGTAACAACTGTTCTTCATACTCAATTTCTTACCCCCTCTAATCTACCTAGGCAAAATCCCATCATATGCATTCAGAGGTAGTGTTCTCTCCCTCTCTCTCTTAGTCCCAGATGAACCCAAGATGTAATACCATGTATCATGTTTGGTGGCAAAGAAAAACAGTATTACCAAACAGACAAAATGTATGGTAAGCTCTAAGCTCTAGTCCTACCTAACGGTGAAATGTTGTCATTCACTCGCCATCTCCCACAAGCAAGTCATGAGAATAATAGGTATCAAAAAATTATACTAATACCTTGCAAAAACTATAGTAATGTTCATTAAAACCATTGGGAACAAGCTGAAAAAAGAAATGTAGTGTAGTAATTCAGTGTAAAGTAATTACATCAACAAAAAGGAAACATCAGTACACAACAAAACTCTGTGCAGTGTTTATGTGATGAAAACAAAACAGTAATTCAATTGGTAAGAAACTGAGTATACCCTTGTGAAAGTTTTAAGAATCAGTAAACATAAATTTTTTTTTAATAAACCTTACATAGACTTACATTG
This sequence comes from Panulirus gracilis, assembly GCA_032361445.1. Lineage (NCBI taxonomy): Eukaryota > Metazoa > Arthropoda > Malacostraca > Decapoda > Palinuridae > Panulirus > Panulirus gracilis. Next base: position 12,051 of record JAUUEG010533458.1, on the reverse strand, counting down.
GCACTACCCAGCAGCCAAAGTGTAGGTTCTGGTCCAACAGAGAATATGAGACGCACTACAGATATTGACCCTAGGAGGTATATGAAGATTTGCTGCTGGAAACTCACAACAATGGCAAGGCCTATCAGAAGAACCACCCACAGCAGGCCATTTAAATGACCACTAATATCTGAGGATAAAGGAGAGATTTATTCCTCAAAATTTAGATATTGGAAAAATTTCTTACTACTACAAAGCAACATTTTCTTCATTGATTATAATGTGCACTTGGCATATTCAAAATAATCATCACTTCATCAGCCTATTAAAAAGTAAATATACTGTTATCTAGACTTACTTGGCAAATGACTAGTATATGGATAGAAGAGTGCAACTATAAGGTTGACCATCAGTGCTAATAAGAAGAGTAATCTGCTCCATAAGGACATGTAGTTACTAATTGTTGACAACACTGCTTGACCTGTAAATAAAATGATCTTCAAAGTACCCTTATTGTCATCTAACTCTATACACTGCTATCATCCACTTTCAACTCATAATTCATATTTTCTCTAACTAAACATGACAGTTTACACTCTTTCTGGCTTTCTTTTCAAGCTAACGTAGTCTTTTTTCCACAAAATCCTAATGTTCCCCTCCAAGTTCAACTGGCAACTTGTAAACATGGTTGTTTTTCTCAATTATTTCACAATGTTAGTTTCCTATTCTCCATTCCCTTAGCTCTCATTCTAATTTTTCTCTCTCCTTCCTATACACTGCCATCAGTGAAGTACTCCCATTTCTAACTTTGTCCATAGAAATCTTGTTGAAATGGAAATGATCAGTTCTGTCACCAAGTAACAAAGAAACGAGCCTCAATTTTCTTAGAACTCTTACTGATTAGCAGTTACCACTATACCTTTCAAATGCCTGATTTAAGAGACCACAAACATCCAAATCCCAAAAGGGTCATCCATACAGAAAACATCAGTGAACCTTCAGTACACTAGTACTACTACCTGCCTCACTTCATTTGCTCTTAAAATGTCAACTCAAACAAATCTGAAGTACATAGCAAGAAAAATAGCTTATCTAGAATTCTCAGTTATAAAACTCTTGTTCTGCACTGATTTATAAGGGGCCTCCATAGAAAAACAGTTCACAAAGCATTTCATGAGAGCAAAATTCAAGAGTTAGGGTATGAATTCACAGAGCAACAGTAGGTAGGAAGGATCATTAGATAGAAGTAGTTATTAGGAACATTAGACAGGAGCTTCTGTAGACACTGCCAGTGGCCTGTTAAGGGTGAACCACTAAAGGCTAAGAGGCAGCACTCGAGTTTTTTAGTTATGGAGACTGTTACCGTGGCCATCCCTTTAAGGGAGTTACAATTGGAACAGGCATCAGAGATATAGATATAGATAAATAGAGTAAGACTAAGTCCTCGCAACAGCAGAAGATCTGAAGAAAATCACAACTCTTCAAATACTCTTTTCTAATATTAATGAAATATTCAGTAGCATCAGATTCTTACAATATATTCCAGCCACTGATGGACACCTTATATGGAACAGCAAGTTTTCAGATTCTTAATGACACAACTGAGATCTACCTGTTCATCAAGCTATATCTATGATGCCTGTTCCTTACAGGAACTCCCATCAAGGTGGTGGCCATGGCAAAAGTCTCCACTTATCCCTGTCTTTACATGCCTCCCTTTCATACAGCTTTCCAAGCATTCTTCCTCCAGTTCTCTCCCTCCAATACTCTTCCGCTATTTCCCCATGTTCACAGCTAATCTTCTCACACCAACCCCTTTAATCGTATTATCATGCACTTTCTTTGTGAACTCCCTGTCTACCTGGCTTCTAATAATCAAAATATATAATAAAATAGCTATATACATCAACAAACATAAATATCACATACTAAAATGCATAAACTTACTTTGGGGGCTTAACAAACTGTTCACTCCACCCCAGTCTCCACTAAACATTCTCCAAGAACAACAGATCCTCAAGAGCATAACCCCATTATTTTGCAAGCCTCCCAGTACTCTGAACAGATTCAATTTTGTACCGTTTAATACTTCACACCAAAGTTTGCTCTGCAAACGGGGGTTTGTTCTTACATTCAGAGAATGAATGGCTTACGTAGAAGTTTAAGTTTGCTTCTGTTTCAAATCACTGTGCTGTAGAAGCCTTTTATATACTGCTTTCTCATTATTCGATGTCTTCTATGAATTTATCTATACTATATTTTTCTTAACATTCGCTTATCAATTTCTATTTAGTCTTCTGTAGTCAAGGTCTTTTGAATAGGTACCACAATTATGTCATATTACCAAAAAGCACCACTGTTCCAGTCATTATCTACACAGTAAAGAGTCTATGTGATAAATGGAAGGACATCTACATCAACTCAGCAATGTAGCACCAAACAATGTCTCTTACATGGTTTTGCCCGAAGCCCTTTCTTCCAAGTGCAAAATACACAAAATACACAAAATGCCATTAAAATTAACAGTACAAATATTGGAATATAATAATAAAGTAAATAAATTACAAGAAGGGGACTCCCTCCCAGATCACTCTCTTCTTAATCCCTCTCGTGCATAAACACCACTCCAAACTTTCACCCCTTCCCCTCTGGGAGGGAAGGAATGAGTTAGATGTCCAACTTTCCTACAACAAAGGTTGAATGTATGGATGAGTCCATTTCCATGTGATCTCACAATGGTACTTCGGAACCAACTCTTCATTCTAATACAATAAGGAAACCACACTTACGCTTAATTCACATAAGTGTGTGCTGCATAACTGATATGTGCAAATGTACAGTATCTAATAGAGATTAAGTTTTAATTCAAAACAGCTAGATTAGGAATACTTGACAATCCTGGGAAGTGTTTACATGGGCTTGCAAAAAGTGTAAAAAGAATACAAACTGTTTCCTTTGTTCTCCTAATGTGGTATGCTGACAGTAAGTTGGGTGTCATGTTGAAAACTATATCCTTTTCACACACTAATTCCTGGAATTTGAGTTTCTGTTGTGTTTATGCAAGTGCACTTACACCCATGTTAAAGTACATGACATCAAGAGTATGTATTAAGCTTCATCAAGCTAACTCCATATACTTCTTTCTTATGTCCATTACTGGCATTTACACAAAATATTCAAACAAAGGTTGTATATTTTGTCTGAACTCATATTAACACTCACCTTGCAATACTTTCTTGAACTCTCCAGAATAAATCCTCACCTCTTATCTCTACTGATGCCTTTTATGAAGTAATTTTGGTGTCAATGTTAATTACCTCGATTCCCATCTTTTGCAGGTTCTGAATATCTGTACAAATATAACACTGCAACTGCTAAATCCAATAATAAAAAAAGAAATGGTAATGTACTTACTTTTTAACTTCTTTTGCCACTGCATTTCTATAAACATATCATTACATTTTTCAAAGAAATCTGTGACTTTGGTTCCCTGCTCATCCCGTTCTGCTGTGTTGTAAACACGTTGTTTTGTTTCTTTAGTGAGATAATTGCAGATTTCTGGTATAGGAAAGACAATCTGTTCCATTGTGCGGTCACTACGGACAATCTGAATGAGAAAGACATTATCACAGTTGCATCTGCAACATCATTAATGATCAGTACATATTTACAAGTTAAAAAAAAGATTTAGAAAGTATTTTGAAGGACTGCAACATATGTTGGTTGAAATGGTTTACAATGCTTATGAAGTTAAATTGCAGACATATGTGTGAAATATGAGTTAAACTCTGAGGACATATGGTAGTCATTTAGTCTAAAGATATTTTCTAAAAGCACTTTTTACACCCACACATAAACAAATTGTTGGTCATCTTTCTATCCATCTATATCTCTTGACAAATCATCCCTCATGGAACTCCCATCAGAGGGTGGCCACAGCCAAAGTGTCTCCACTTATCCCTGTCCTTACATACCTCCCTTGCATATGTCATTCTACACATTTTTCCCAATTTCTCTCCCTCCATCACTCTTCTGCTCTATTTCCCCATGCCAAAGGTGTCTTACTCTCACACAAATCCTTTTAATCGTACTATTGCACACCACACCAACCCCTGTAATTGTACTATCATACACTCTCCTTTGTAAACTCCTTATCTTGCATTCTTTCCACCTGCCTAAACCACCTCAAAGTATTACATTTCACCCACTCTGCCAACCTAGAAATCATTTCCTACCATACCAGATCTTTCATACAACCCCTCATTACTTTCTTCATTCCATCTCATCATATCATATGCTCCTCTCAAATATCTCATTTCTCCAGCCTGGATTCTTGACCTGTGTGATTCATCCGAAGTCCATGTTTTGGTAGCATAGGTCAAGGCTGGGAGTATTATGCTGTCCCTTAATCCTATCTTCACTTTCATACTTACACCTCTAACATTTACTGTTCAAGTAAGGGATCCAAATGACTCCTGCAATGTATTGCTCTCTTCCTTATCGCTCCTTCCAAATCACCAAACTTATCCAAGATAACTCCCAAATACTTAAACTCTGTCAGTGATCTTTAAAGAATTTTCCAAAATACATTGCTTCTGACAAGAGATACAACTTACCTCAATCTGAGCTGTATTTTCCCGATAGTGAGTAAGAGCCTTGCTCAACTTTTCATTGCCACTTTTACTCAGCAGTTCCTCTAAGCCTTTGTGATGCTTTGCCAGCTGGTGACACAAGATGTATATGTTGTGGCCCACCTGGAAGAAAATCTTTTATTTTGTGCAGTACTATCAAGGAAGAATGACTATATCTAAAGACAAGTTCTTGGCACACAAAGAAATATTTCAGGATACTGAATTCATATTTTGAGAACATTATATCACAAAAAGAAGCAGAATAAAGGGCACCTACGTAAAACCAAATCATGCAAAAAAAGGATACAAAAATACAAGGTTTTCTGAAATAAAAACTACCACACACTATACCAACAATAGTCCTAGGCACCAAAAAGAGAATATATTCTTAATGGAAGCTTGATTTAAACCCTTAAAAGTTTGGAAGAGAAACTGTCATAGGGTAAATGTGTAAATACATTTCTACCAACAGAGAAAATTAACTTTTTCAGAGTTAAACATTTCACAAAAATCATGAACACTATACAATTCTGACAGTGACACATTTCAATTTCTTTGATAGAAGTTGGCTGTTTTGAGCAAAAGAACAAAATTTTACTAATCACATTTAATCACCCCTATGTTTCACTTACATGCTACTTCCTTCATTAGCAATGAAGCACCAGGAACATTTGAAGAAAAGCCACATTTGTTCACATCTGTTCTAAAGCTGTCATGTGCAATGCACCAAAACAACAGGCCCCTATCCTCAGTCATGCCCAAAATGTTAATTACTTGACTAATTACCCTATAATTACTTTTTTGGTCACAGATTTGAATTCAGCACACTTAATAGCACCAATGGTGAAATTTTAGAGAAAATCAAATTTTTCAAAAAAATCAAGAAAAATGTCTAGCATTTTCTGGCTCAATTTTTAAAGTGATTTAGATTTTCATCAAAATCTCTATATAGATGTTAATCCTTATGCTGAATACGTATTTGAAGTAAAAAAAAATTGGTATTTTGTGAATTTTTCAATGTTAATGACCCTTGGGTTAATCATATCAAATTTCACATGCTAATTACTTAACTAATTACCCTAGAATTTCTTTTGTGGTCACAGATTTTAATTCAGCAAACTTAATAACACCAATGGTGCTTTTAAAGAAAATCTAATTTTTCAAAAAAATCAAGAAAAATGCATTTTGCTCAGATTTTCAACTTTCTCAAATTTTAATGAAAATCAGTATATAGATGTTATTCTACAAGGTGATTAAGTATTTGCAGTCAAAAGACTGCATTTCGCAATATTAAGTGTTTAATTAACATTTGGATTAATTACCATAATATTCATATGCTAATCACTCAACTAATTATAAGAATTTTTAGGTTTTGACCACAGATTCGTATTCAGTGTATTTAAAAGCATCTATGCTGAAATTTTCAAGAAAATTCATTTTTTCAAAAAAATAAAAAAAACCAAGGCTATGTATATGGCCTTATATTTTCCTCAGATTTTCAACTTCCTCATATTTTAATGAAAATCTGTGAATAGATGTTATTCTGCATGGTGATTAAGTATTTGCAGTCAAAAGACTGCATTTTCATAATATTAAGCATTCAATTAACACTTGGATTCATTCCCATAATATTCACATGCTAATTACTCGACTAATGATACGAATTTTTAGGTTTTGACCACAAATTCGTATTCAGCATATTTAAAAGCACCTATGCTGAAATTTTCAAGAAAATCCATTTTTTCAAAAAAATCAAATATCCAAGGCCTTGCATTTTGCTCAGATTTTCAACTTCTGCAGATTTTAATGAAAATCTGGGTATAAATGTCACTCTACATGGTGATTAAGTATTTGCAGTCAAAAGTCTGCATTTTGTAATATTAAGTGATTGATTAACACTTGGATTAATTACCATAATATTCACATGCTAATTACTCAACTTATCATACGAATTTTAAGGTTTGACCACAGATTCACATTCAGCGTACTTAAAAGTATCTATGATGAATTTTTCAAGAAAATCCATTTTTTCAAAAAAATCAAGAAAAATCCAAGGCCTTGCATTTTGCTCAGATTTTCAATTTGCTCAGATTTTAATGAAAATCTGTGTATAGATATTGTTCTACATGGTGAATGAGTATTTGCAGACTTTTGACTGCAAATTTTGTTTAGCAGCACTTTTTGACATGGAAAGCCTTATAAAACATATTCATATGGTGGAATAAGGATTATGTGATTCTTTAAGATGGTCAGAATTATACAAGACTGATTCTATGTTCTTTTCACTTAAAACGTATGCACAACCAGTAGCTTCGTAAAAGTAGGTTAGAAAAAGAATATAATTTCTAAACTACCCTTGAAATTAATATCTTTAAAGGATATTTTAATGTGAAATACTGAAGCACACAATGTGAAGATGTAATAAAACTGATGGTCTTACTTCTTTTGGGGAAACTCCGTCATCATCAGAGGAGCCATCCTCAAAGAACTCATCATCATCCATACTCTCCTGATGATACAAGTTGCACACTACGTCCAGCTGGAAATTTGAAATTATTATTCTCTTTTCACAAAAAATATGAAAAGACTACTGCAAACCAAGACCTTCTACAAGGCATCTCAATCAACCCTATCCCATGCTTTCTCCAGATCCATTAATGTCACATACAAATACCTGATGACTCGTATATTTTGGTCTACCTTTTTAAGTGGTTTCCTTAGCAAAACGGTTAGATTCTCTAATGATGTTTGTAACCTTTCATTTTCTTATCATTTTCTTTCATAAATACATAATAATTGGTAAACAGGAATTCATCCCTTTAGCTTTCTAAAATGCTTCTTAAAATGAGTATCACCATCAGGGGCGTATCTAGGGGAAATAGCGCCTATGGCAAGCACCGAAATTGCACTCCTGGCTTGATTAAAAATGCACATACAGTGGATGTATATAAAAATACATGCGTCTGTTTGATGTTCCTACTTACTACTTCTATCTCTTGCTCCTAATATTTTGCCAAACATCAAGGTTGACACATAGTGCTCACCACAGGAAACTCTTAGAGTTAAGAAGAATGAGTCATGTGAGATTCTATGTGTGACAAGGACAGACTGCATGTTTGAGAACAAAATGTTAATCCCTTTTAAACAAACAATTTTCAAAATAATTTTATATATTAAGCCAAAAAATTTGGCAATTTCATAATAATAACAAAAATATGATCATAAGTACCAACCATACCAAAACAACTGGAATCGCAATGCTCATTTTGAATTCCATCAAACCCAAGGGTAGTGATACTTTTTTAGCCTCCAGTAACAACTGGGCAAAATATCATAACAAAGGATAAACCTACAATCAGATGACCTTACAAACAGTTACTCTAATGGCTGTCTATGTCTACTACAAATGCTTCTTCCAGAAAATCCAATGCTGAATACTCATATTCCAGACATTCATGCACATCTGCACAATGAATGACAAAAATGTACAAAATATATGTATTTACCAGTTGGTCAATATGCATGCTCTGAAGAATCCGTTCTGCATTTTCTGAGTCTGCTCTTGATTCCATAATGGCTAACAGCAATTTAGAAGCATTGTTCTTCAACTCTAATACAAGATCCATGCGAGCCTTTGCCAATGGATTGATGTCACTAAGTATAAGAGCTGTTATGATGTGAAGTCCATTGGATTCATGAGTTGCTGAAAAAAGTAATCCTGTTAGTAAAAACAGGAAAACTGTCTTGCAGATCATGTGTCATGTCTGTTTTGCAGATTAAGAAAGTCACAATAAAGCTATCCTCATCAAACCTGAAAACACTAATGTTAAAGGTGATGTCAAACCTTTCCTGAAGCAAGTGTGGCAAAAAAGAAAAATGAAAAACAATGTAAACAGAAACTTACCAATGCAGTTTTGGTTTTCATGGCATGGTCCCTGACAATATTCAGTGAGTGTCTCCAGAGTCTGATTGATAAGAGAGACATTGTGTTCATTGATATACAAACCAAGGAGACCTAAACCACCAGTTGTGGACCCACATATGCAATCCAAAAACATGAGAGTTTTGCTGACTAGATTGTAGTTAGTCTTGCTCTTTTGATTACGTAAAAATATCTGAAAAAGAAAAAAAAAATCTGAACATTCATGACAACTACTACAAAATGAATATTTATGAAAATTAACCAGTCAAGCAACTCATAAAAAAAGCTGGTCTCATGGAAGAACTTCGAAAGTGAAAGTAATGAACCTTGAAAAAGAACATTTTGTCACCTTATATTTTCTTATTACAACTAACGTTATTTTCTATGCCATATTTACAATACAGCTTCATGGAGAATGGAAGATTATGTTCCTGCATATTACACTGCCTAATAACCCCTTTTCTCTCTTATATCTTTTCTGTGTACAGTGCTTCTCTTACCTCCCACAGTTTTCTCATCGACACATGCAACCTGATCTTATTTCAAGTATATCAACTCTTCCAATAGAACATGTATATGGCAACAGCTTCACTAATATGATAGCTGCACCAGCAAATGTAATTTCTCCACTTTGACCATCAAAACAATAAACAAATTTTCAGTTGAAAAATATTGGTGTATGTTTCAAAACAATTCTGTAAAATCAATTATATATACTTTGACATGGAAAATGCATGAACATGAAATACACTAAACTTTAACCTTCCTCAAACATATTTTCTTATGAACAGCTGATTACCTGTTTGTAAAGTAAGGGGATGGAGTATTACGGAAGTGGGTCCCCATATCTTGAATATTTTCTACCATCATAATGATAAGCTGCTTCAACACATGATGCTATATTGTTTTATGAACCACTGTAAGCTTCTTTAAGACATGAAGATGGCACTTAAGTACCAAGTTCTTAAGTATCAAGTACTGAGACATTCTATTTATCTTATGCTTTTGATAATCTTGGAAATAAGCTTGATCTTAAATGCCATTGTAAGATGCAAAACAAATTATATGAAAAGGAAAGATATGCAATGGACATCTGAATAGGGGTGTTGAGAGCTGTGTACTTATAAGTCAGAGGGCCTGAAAAAAGGTAAACAAATAGTACAAGTGACTGAGATGTTGTTTTACATCAAAATCTTTTTCCTTTCTTTCATACCTGTTTGCTGTTTCCTACCTCAGCATAGAAGTACTAAGAAAAAATGACTGACAAAGGAAAAAGCCTCACTTGGATCCTTCCCCTGTAAAGGAGAGGAAAATTCTCAGCACCCTGCCCCAACCCCTACTGATCATCTTCTAAGACATAAAGGAGATATGTGAGTTGCTTCTCTCTCCCCAAACACAAGGATAAAATATTTCTATACTTATTGGAAAAATAACATCTATACAATGGCAAATGCTTCACACATAACTTTGTAGGGGTAATGTTATATTCATAAGTCTCCTATCATGTAAGTGTTTCCAGTAATTGAGGCATGTCACATTAATTTCATTTAAGCTTAATTCACAAACCTGGAGATACAAATTGTGATTTTCACAGAGAAGCTGCAAGAATCGAAGAACGGGTTCCATGACAGTAATCTTTGGAGAAAGTTTGGGGTTATCTGCATTAGCATCCTTATTGCCACGGCCTCCATAGTTCTCACCCACTTCTTCCAGTGTGTTGAGGCCTAGACAAGAGTTGTTGTCATCCCCTGAACAACAAGCAAGGAATCTAATCAGATTCTAATTCATAAAATATACACTAATATTTCAAATGAAAAGGAACTACCAGTCAATGTCAAAGTGAAATAGATGTTAATGGTGGGTGACTATTTTACTTGTGCTGAGCAAAACTTGCTTCCATGTTCATGCAACCTTTCTCTACAAGACATAAATAAGAAAATAAAACATACAAATCTATCAATCCATCATCATTCCTACATACCATGAACAGAAAAAGTACAAAAGGACTTGAATAATGAAGATGATAAGGATATGTTGACAAATGCACTGCTCGGTAAAAAGGACAAGTGATCCCATACAAATGCAGTTATAACAGAATCTAAAATCCTGCATATCCTCAAATCCTACTGTGATTCAGAACTTCAACATTTGCTCAAGCTTTCATGTATATTTATTTTTCCTCAATATCCAACAAAAAAATATACCATCTTACAGTCAACCTCTCCATGTATCTAAAACACTTTAGCACACTCTCTTCAGCTCTCTCAAACATACTCCTCTTACTACAGCACTTCTCTCTTACCCTATCATTCCTTGTTTGATCAACCCTTCTCATACCACTTACTGTCCTCAAACACTTCATTTCCATTACATCTAACCTGTTCTGTACTTCTTTATCTAGCGTACACACCTTGCATCCTTACAACACTGATGGCACTACTGTACCATCAAACTTATCCATCTTTGCCCTTACAGACGGTGAACTCACTCTCCAAACACTCCTTAATGCAACCAGGACCTTGGCTCCCATCATCCATTTTATGCCTTACTTCAGCCCACATATCATTACAGTTTCCCAAATTTGCTTATTTTAAACAAGTATATTCCTCCATCAAAGAACATCAGAATAAACAATAAACCACATACTTGTCTTGAATAATTGAACTCTTAAAGTAAAAAAAAGTAAACTACGAGATCCATCTAACCCCAACAAACAACACTGACAGAATATACTTTTCATTATTATACATGATTACTGTTTCCCATGTTAGCGAGGTAGTGCCTGAAAACAGATAAAGAAAGATCCATCCACTCATATACACATATATAAACATACATACACGCACATACAAGTATATATTTCTATTTCCACACATTTCTCTTACCCTTTAATTACTTACTCAATCAAAACACCTCACAACACATCCATAAAATATATGCACACCATAATTACTTGACAAGCAATTAACAACTGCCCTCCTGGTTCAATCTTTAGCGTCAGCTCTCCAAGCATACACTCCCCTTATACCACAACTTCCAAGACATGCATGAATCACACTCTCCTTTCTATGTTCTGAATATCACCAATACCCACAACATTTCAAACAATGATTCAACACACTTCAAGAACCCTCATGACTGCGATACAACTACTACGACGAAGACAATGAACACTTACTGCTCAATTTGCCCACACTCTTCCCCTATTCACACACACACACACACACACACAATATTACTAAACTTTAGGAGATCCAATATTTACCTGTGCTGCCGGCTCTAATATTTGTGTAAGCCTGTGAAGTAACAGATGCAGCAACAGACAGCTCTTCCCGAATCTCATCATTCATAACCAATCCATTGGGCTTGTGTCCTGTGGGAGTCAAAGAAGAAAAAGGAAGGATACAGAGCTTAGCATGGAATATGAGGTATTAAGAAACTGCAGAAAATAATTTTATAGTAATTTACAATTGGTACTGAACTGTAGATCCATGCCAGTCTTGTTGCTCTGTGCATCAT
>JAUUEG010530141.1:4073-20152 GCA_032361445.1 Panulirus gracilis | reverse complement strand
AGCTAACATATTAAGGACAACAATAGTTTTCCTGGCTTAACAACTCGGTAGGTACTTTAGCTGTAGTAAATTTTAAAACTATCCTTTGTGAACTTCTAAAAAAAATCCAAATTAATTTTCTCCGTTATCAATAACTTAGCATAAAGTTAACCATGAACTTAAAAATATGATGTAACAAGCACCTTTACAAAAAATATTCTCCTATCACTTTAATTCAATTCTTTAAAATTGGCATGTGTAGTTTCTGCTCATTATATTTAAGAAATTCGCTAGCATATATTTCTGAATATATGCTTTTCCTCGACAGGATCTCTGCCTTGCCAAGACACTTCTCGTTGTCTGGAACTCGAGGGTCAGTGTTCCAGGAGATGTAATCCAGGCGACAACCCCGTCCAGGGTGTTTGCGGCATCAAAGACTGTATCTGCTGTATTCCAGGTAACATTCAAAATCTTTCAATTTACTGTGGCAGATTGTTATGGTTACGTACGCGTGACGTTAAGCAAATCAAATTTATATTAAGCGTTTTGAAAACCTAGCGGGTCTTTACATTAGGGTCTTATTTTTTTCTGTTAATTTTAACATTAAAATTGGGAAAAAAATATTCTCTACTGCAGGTCAGTGTGAAGATACTCCCTCGTGCCTTAAGCTGGGTGGACGGTGCAACAAAGATTGTCGTAGAGGAGAGAGAGGTATCCATGGTGTATGCCAGACCAGGGACTGCATCTGCTGTATTCCAGGCTAGTTTCTTTCTCGTCTTCCTCAATCACTCTTGATAAATATCTAGCCACCAGCAAAGTCTTTTTCAGTGATATAATTAGCAAGTAAGGTAACTGCTTCTAAGGACAATTGAAAATATAAAGTTTTGACTTTATCTTCCTTATAGAGTCTGATGCGTGCTTGTCTGACAGCTTCAACTGTATCAGGAAGGGAGGTCACTGTGAACGAAAGTGTAACAGTGACGAGGATCCGATCAAACACCTTTGTAACGGTGACGAATGCGTTTGTTGTATACCAAGTAAGCTTGCATATTACTTTCTCAAAGTTCTTGCATTAATTTTTTTTTCTTTTTAGGTATCTTTCTATCCAAAGTTTAAAGATGTTTAAATGTACTTAAACTTCCAATTGGGTCATAACTACATAATATAGTTTACTTAACTTATAGTAAAATATAGTTGGAGTTTATAAGTGTAGTCTTCGCTACATAATCCAATAATGAACAGCTCTTTGATGTAATATCCCACATATTTTGGGAATCCATTCCAAATGGCTTATCTTTATGAAAAAAAATCTAATCTCTTAATTTTGTATTTCAAGGGCAACAGCCATGTAGGGATACAGCTAGATGCCGGAGAGAACTGGGTGGAAGGTGTTCCACAGATTGTCGTCACGGTGAGAAACCCGTCCTGGGCGTCTGTGACAACGTTCATTGCATCTGTTGTGTACCAGGTAAATGTCAAAAGAAATTTAACTTGGATTTTTAAAAACTAATTCTTTTGCAACCAATTTTTTTTGGTAAAAAAGCAAAATTCGTATTGCCCTTATCCAAGTTTTTTAAAGATCCAACTTCTCTTTAAAACATTTAGTTCTAGTTTTAGACACTCTGAATAGTTGTATTAAAAAAAATGGATGCTAGTGATCTTGATTCCATTTCTTCTATGATTTTAATGTAACCCACTTATTACTTACGACTTGTAAGACGTTAGAAACTAAACAATTTAATTTATATATAACAATGGGGTACTGCTTTAAATTGGGTGAAAAACTATTACAATGAAAATAGGATATCTGAAAGGAAATGAAAAAACTTGCTGAATAATGTTAATGATATCTTTGAAACTTTAATTGTTTTTGCAATAGAACCTGAAGACGAGTGTGAAGTGAACACCCCTGCCTGCCGGAGCAGAGATGGTCGATGTGACCATATATGCGAGAGGGATGAACAACCTATACGGCACCTATGTCTTACTGACGAGTGTTCTTGTTGTATTCGAAGTAGGTTTGAGTTCTATATTTCAAAGCGGAAAAGTATTGAACACTATATTCTAGGATTTACTATCTTGCGCATTTAATCTTTTACATTTATTCTATATATACAAATCTTTTAGTGATTACGGAAATTGTTTACTCCTACACTTAAAAACTAGTTTCTCTTCAATCCAACACCTGGACATAATCCGCAAAAAGATCAACATTTTTTCCCTTTTGAAATTTCATTTTCCTTTTCTCGTCCAAGTTCCTTATAGGTATCGGGCGTATCCCACATCTGATAATGTTACATCAAAGAGGTAGAATCAAGAAATCCTTTATTCTCCAGGCTATCTAATGACTATATTAATTTCTAATAACTATTAATTTCGGATGTTTGATAAGACTTGCTATACAGAAATCTTCATATATCGTAGATCGCGTATATCTCTCTTGTAATGCACAAAAAACATCCTTTTCTCTGAACTTCAGGAGATCTAGTATGTCCCGACACGCTACTATGCTCTGCCCTGCGTGGAACGTGTTCCAGGAACTGTGGTAGCGGTCAAAATCCTCTCCCAGGCCTATGCGAAGAGAAAAACTGCCAATGTTGCGTACCAGGTTAGTTGTCGTAATAGGACTAGTGTTCCAAGTTAGTTCTGCTATAATTTCTGTTTTCTTCCGAAGTCTTTACAGCTTCGGTCACTAGAAGGATAAATGGCAGCATTGATAAATTAGCAAACATTAACTAGTATCATTTTCCTCTTGAAGCACAACTTGCAACGTTAATTCAAACTGCTTCTTGTCGGATTTGATCAATCAAGAGAGCAGCATTGATGAATTAACCCTTAATACTTGTAACTGGTACTATTTTCATAAAGTAATTGCCGCAATGTTGATGCAAATTCCCATTTTTTTCTCTTGTAGGGATAAATTCCCATTTTTTTTTTCTTGTAGAGTCTGAAGATTGTATGTTCAACACCCGCGCTTGCCGGAGCAGAGGTGGTCGGTGTGACAACACTTGCAACTTCGATGAGGATCGTGTAGAACACTTGTGCAACACTGACAACTGCCTCTGTTGTGTTCCAAGTAAGCAAGTTCTTTGAAGCCAACTACAATTAAGAAGTTATGGGGAGAGTAGTAGTTGTTGGGAATGAGCAGTCGTGTATATCATGCCAATATCTTTTAAAAGGTAATTTTTCTGACATTTAGATTATACTATATCAAATAAATTTGGATATCGCAATTAGTCGTTTCGTAAATGTTATTGCAACTACGCCCCCCCCCCCTGCACTTTCGTTAAGTTTAATTTGGATTTAAGAGGAAGCTTTGACGGTAATGCTTTGATATTCGTTAAGTTGGATGTGTAATTTATAACATTCAAATGAACTCCAATTCTGGCTAATATTTTTGATATTGCAGTCATGATTATACACATGAACATAATATAACTGAACGAAAATTTCGATTTTTTTTATAATTTTCTGGCCTTGTATTGATATATGCAAAAGTTGCTCGCAATCTTCATTTTATAATTGGAATATTGATACTTTTGCCTGGAACAAAAACATGCCGTATGTAAAAAAAAATCGACAACACTTGTAACTGCACCACTGCCGATAAAATGTTCATTTTGAACTAAATAACGGGGAATATGTGGCCCAAACACTTTATTTCGTGCCACTGTGAGGCTAGGAATGTTAGAATTCCATGAATTGCGATTCAAAACTTTTTTTTCCTTTCTTTGCAGAGGCTGATCAGTGTAGCATTACTCCATCTGTGTGCCTTGGTAGAGGTGGTCATTGCGCGAACACTTGCGATCTCGATGAGGAAAGTTTGGAATTCCTGTGTACAGCTGACAATTGCCTATGTTGCGTTCCAAGTAAGTTCGCCTTCACACTATGTAACACCAGTATGTTATTCTTCCTAGTGCTGGTACGATATTATGCAGGGCATAAAGAATTCTAAATATAGTATTTAGGTCTTGTTATCCTTTTAAATTTATACTTTGATGTAAGGTAGACTTTTCATGACTGAGATTTACCCCACTTCCTCTGGTTATAATGTCTTGATCCTCTCTGGCCAACAGTGGAGGATGTCATTTATACACAATGATGCCAAACTTCCTTCTTTTCCCCCGCTACAGAATCTGATCAGTGTAAGTTTGACACGCCTGCGTGCCGTAGAGAAGGTGGTCATTGCGACAAGTCTTGTGGCTTTGATGAGGATAGTCTTCCTCGTCTGTGTACTACTAACAACTGCCTCTGTTGTGTTCCGAGTAAGTTTTGTAGTCGTGATCTGCCTTTGATTCGTTCGTCTATAGTTTCCACACTTCTTTAAAAGGATCTAATCATTTCGGTGGTATTTTTTGGCTTAAATACCTATAGTTTTCTCGTATTGTCTATAATTTCAAAGGCGTTGGTCCGAGTTCTTCTACATCGTAAATTTTATTTAAAAGCATGAGATGAACGTTATCTATTGTTCCATATGAGATCTTCAAACTTAACCCATCTATAGCGGCTCATTTTACAATGATTTTCGCACAATTGTAACACTTGTATTAAAGGACTTCATGGTCAAGCGCACATGTGTCAAATGTATAACGTAACGATAAATGTATTCAATTCAGGACCGAATGTATTAACTACACTAACGTTTCTAAACCATGTTTAAACTGGGATAAATTTTGTATTCAGATTAATCTCCATTGCAGAAATGGATGATTGTAAGGTTACTACCCTGGCATGCCGAACCAAAGGTGGTTACTGTGATGACAGCTGTAATTTTGACCAGAATCGTCTAGAGAATTTGTGCACCACTGAAAATTGCTTCTGTTGTTTACCAAGTAAGCTGTAATCATTCGATAATATATATTTCGGTTCACTAACTTAGTATAATCACAAATCGCCATATGTTCATGTTCTAACAACTAATAAGCTTGCGAATCTTTATACGTAGCCATAAAGTAAAAATTGTAAATCTATTTAGAACTACGATTAAGTCTTGAATACTTGTTTAAATTTTATCTTTAGCATGACAAATAAATGGTTTTTAGAATATAATCGTATTCCTAATATCCTTGTCACTTGGACACTCTCTGGCTTTACCTATAAACATAAAAGCATTCGATTTCGTCAAAAGCTTCATATGGTATCGTAATTACTTCAAATCGCACTGCAATACTTGCCAGATTTAAACAAACCAATCCCCTTTTCGTTCGTGATTTTAACTTTATGTACAGAAACTTAAAAGTAAACATCCCTGTGCACGTTTGCGATGGTTATTGAAGATATGATACGATGTTTAAGATATGATTTATCCCTGGTTAAGGTGTACTTAGTGTCGCTTAAATCGTCTGTAAATTTCGCTTGCCAGTTTTTGGTAAATTTCCATTGCAATCTGTAATGAAGCTTGTTTATCGGAGCCTTCATGTTTCAAATTGGTCATCCTAGACATTTGATATCTCAAAACTGCTTTCTCCTTAGCAAGTAGAACGGGTGACTGAATATAGCCACAATATCTAATGAATCAAATTTTGAAATGCCTAAATCATCTGTACTCAAGTCTGGAAGCAACATGTTAGATATTTTTGACATTAAGAGGCTTCTATTTGCCTTCATTGCAGAAACCGACGATTGTAGGCTTACAACCAGTGCCTGCCGGAGTAGAGGTGGTCGCTGTGACGAAACGTGTGGTTTTGACGATAATATCTTAAAACATTTGTGTGTTAAGGACAACTGTCTCTGTTGTATACCAAGTAAGTAGTCGAACGAAACTTGAACAACTTCCTAAACTTATCCTGAAACGGATAGTCTTTGCAGCTGATGACGTTTGACTTTTATTAGATGAAATATTATTCAATGCTAAATTTGCTGAAATATATTAATACAAACGTTCTATGTCCTTGAGTTGAGATTTAAATTTGTAACGCACTATTGTTAAATTTCAGTATACCCTCCTGTTTTTGTATTGGAATCTGTAGTTTGTTTAGATTATCATTGGAATATCTAATTCTGAAATACTACTTGCAATATCAATGTATATCTTAAAAGATGACTCTGCACCCGAATACAGACAGTTCATCCATGATTAGATTGATATCGATTCCTCAAACTGTCATTTACACCATGTCATGTTTTCGTTGCAGAGTCTGAGGATTGTAGACGCAACACCATTGCATGCCGTCTTAGAGGTGGCCATTGTGCGGAAAGATGCAACGTTGATGAAGATCATGTACCTAACCTCTGCGATACAGAAAACTGCCTATGTTGTGTACCAAGTGAGTTGCATTCAAAAATCTATTATAATTTCAACGTCCCACTTAGACTTGCTGGAATTGGCTGTTATAATCTACTACTTGATTGAGCATTGTCCTGTACTTTGATACTGCTAATTCCATAATGAAAAAGGCTCTTAACCACTATACTATAAAGGAAGGCAATTTCTATTGCAGAGCCTGAAGACTGCAGACACAACACCCTTGCATGTCGTAACAAAGGTGGCCACTGTGCAGACGCGTGCAGTTTTGAAGAGGATAATCTCGAACACCTATGTACCTCTGACAACTGTGCGTGTTGTGTTCCAAGTAAGTTTTTAGAAATTATCACAACGGAAAGCTGCTACAAATTGTCATGCCAGAGTACAGCTTTATCAAAATTGTCTAGAACGACTAACTATAGTTATGTACATACAATTAATAACTTACACAATGAATTAAGCAATGGGACTTGAATCTCTATAGGACACTCGAGTCGTTCCATAAACTTCAAAAACGCAGAACAAGAGTAATAGAATGACAAGTTTTACATTACTCTGTGATGCAAGTTAAGCAGAGCAAAGAATTTACTAAGTGTATATCAAAGTTTGCAAATGGTTCACTTATGGTTGGGTATATGAACAAATTCGGGCATTTTCCAAGAAGTCTCGAAACGTACATTACATTAACTGGGAATATTGTACAGGAGTTGGAAGGTTCTAGTTCCAAGAAAACTATGAAAATAAAATGTAATCTACTTTCAAATGGCGTAAGGCAATTTTCTATAATTCTCCTTCCAGAAACGGACCAGTGCCAGTTTACTACCCTTGCCTGCCGTAGCAGGAAAGGTCGCTGTGACGAGACGTGTAGTTTCGACGAGGAACGGCTAGGGCACCTCTGTGATGGTGACAAATGCTTCTGTTGCGTACCAAGTAAGTTGACAATGAAGAACGAGTCATTTGAAAAAATTAAAATCGTATCTTCTGCTGCTGATTGGCCATATTATTGTTATACAAGTGTGTAGATTTATAATAATTATAATAAGTGCAACGACAAGTGTAGTTTCACTTCTAATTCTAAAATCTAACGCTGGATAAAATTCCATGACTTTTTTTAAATTGGTCATAATTTAACTAGATATCTTGATCTTGTTACTTTTTCTCTCTCTTGCTTTGGAACCGACTATAAAAAAATAGACAACGTATTTGCTAGTTTTGGACGACTATATCTTGTGCGTTTTGAACTGCTATTTTATTTGAATTACTCTTATATTTTTCACTACAGAGGCTGACCAGTGTAGGATTACGACCCGTGCCTGCCGTGGTAGGAGTGGTCGGTGTGACTACACTTGTAATACGAACGAAGAACGTATTGAACATCTGTGTAACGGTGATGATTGCTTCTGCTGTGTGCCAAGTAAGTTTCTAATCAAAAGATCCCTCAAAATTTGGCACAGACATGCCCATGGTTAACATAGTATTTGATGAATTAAGACGTTAAATATCTTGAAACAGAGCGGATATATTGTCTAAGATTTAAGGTCTTTATGCAAACTACGATCGCTTCTTGAACGATTGGTTTACGATAGGTTTATTGGATATTGTTTTAAGTTGATAGGATCTACTTCTAAAGATAGTCGAACGTAACTTCTTACTGTGGTTAGATTCCGTATTCTATACATCTGCAATACACATTTTTACTATCTTTAGTGGTACGTCTTGTGTAACCATCCTCTTTATACTCTACCATCATGTGTCTGCACCAATTTTGGATGAGCCTTAACACCAAATAACAATTATGAACTAACTTTACCCTTCTTCCCATTACACAATGCCTAGTTTTGAAGAATGTAAAGCTCTATATTCGTACAACTCGCAAATGCTCTTGTTTTAAAAAAAAGCCATGTTCAATTTTTGACTTGGCTATTACATCTTATCGCAAGGATAAATCTGCATATGTTTCTAAAACTTTTCCTATTTTTTTTGTAAAACCGCAATGGAACTTAACGCAACTCCATTGTAGTCTAAATTGGCAAAGGATTTTAAACTTTTCCACAATATCTAGGTATGCTTAATAACCCTATGGTATGTTTAATGACCCTATGGTATAAGACTCCAGATTATGAAATCTAGGATAAATATTTGGACTTGATTACGATTAACATTTTCTTCGCAGAGACTGATAACTGCAGGTTTACTACCCCTGCATGTAGTAGCAAACGTGGTCGTTGCGACAGATCTTGTAATTTTGAAGAAGACCGTCTAGAACATCTTTGTCTCGCTGACGAATGCCTATGTTGTGTACCAAGTAAGAAAATCTTGACATCTATGATTCCAACAATGATCCATAACCTTAGCAGACGACCCTAAACTAAAAGGGAACACTTGAAGAAAAGAATCTTTAACCTGTGGTTAACATATTCCCTAAGTCTTCAGATTTAGTGAAGTTCATTCATATTTACCATGGAGTGACTCGTTTATTTGCAGAGCCTGACTGTAGTCATACCACCCTTGCTTGCCGTCTTAGAGGAGGTCATTGCGATGACATTTGTTTCGAACAAGGTCACCTCGAAGGTCTGTGCGAATCGGACAATTGCCTTTGTTGTATTCCATGTAAGTATTTGAGCAAGTTGTCATTTTGCTTTTTTCCTCTAAACTTGGTTGCAGTTTAATTGACTTTATTATTGAGGCATCTTTTTTTTTCTACCAAGATATTAGTTTAAATGACTTTATTATTGCGATTTTTTTTTTCTACCTATATATTTTGTTCGGTATGATTTTAAACGTACATCACCACATGTCTTTAGTTAACTTCACAAATTAATATCGTGCGAATATCGACTAGTCTCATAATGCTAATTTGATAATCGATATAATTCACTACATACATGAACAGATTAATAAAAATGAAAGGACAACCATTCTTGTAAAACTGAACCAATTGCAGATTTTTCAAGTTTTAACATCTTGTCTCCGTAACAAACAAAATGTTGGTTTAAAGATGAAAGTTTATAGATCCTCAAATTCCCTTAACTAAAGATATTTGTATTTTCACAGTAGGACCTGACCAATGCACGTTCACTACACCTGCCTGCCGTAGCAAGAATGGTCGCTGTGACGAGACGTGTGGCTTAGACGAAGATCGCCTAGAACATCTATGTGACGATGAACACTGCTTCTGCTGTGTACCAAGTGAGTTAGTAAAAAAAGAACCCCCAAAGTGTCCCTTACAACGACTTGTCTATCTTTTTTTTTCCCAAACTGGTTACTTAATAGATTGTGCCATAGTACTTCGCCCACTGCTTCTCCTGTATACCATGTGAGTTGGTAAAAAAAAAAACGAAACGTCCCTTACAACAACTTGTTTGTATGATTTTTTTTTTCCAAACTGGTTATTCATTAATGGTAGATTATGTAGTCCCATAATACCTCGTCCAGAAAATTGGACAATAACCAACAAAATGAGAATTTTGGAACCAAATCGGATAAAACCTAACTTGAATACATATATTGTAATGCCCTTTATTAACGTTTGTAGTTTTCTTAAGACATTGAACCGTTTTGGAGGGGAACTCTTAAATTCTTAACTTTTAAATTCTTAACTTAAATATAGTTTATTCCAACAGTCCAGTATTCTCTATGCCAAATTGGTACGAGTTTCGCTAATATTCATAATAGATTCATCTTCGTATTTGGCGTTGAATCTCGATTTATTGTGACGTACACTAAAGATGGTTAGGAATCTATTAATATTTTATGAAAGGAATCTCCAATTGTGAATCTCGTGCACTCTCTTCGCATGCATAGAAAACGGACTTAAACTAGTTTCAATTTATTCTTGGTGTTTTGCCTACCATATTTCCCAAATCCAATGATTGTTTTTTTGTACTTGCAGAATCTGACTGTAGTCGCACCACACTGGCATGCCGTGTCAGAGGAGGCCACTGTAACGAAATTTGTTTCGAACAAGATCATGTCGAAGGTCTGTGCGAATCGGACAATTGCCTCTGTTGTATTCCAAGTAAGTATTTTTCTATGGTTTTTATGAATCCTGCCATCGTGCAAAACTTCGTCTAGTACTTGATATAAATACACCCATACTGTTTTCGTGAACTAGTAAATTTAACAGCTTAATTTATTCAATCTATCGCTTTGCTAATGTTTTAAGTAATGAAGAAATTGCTAAACGCTTACAAAATCTAGATCTATACTATCGTGTAGAATGTTCTCTTAAAGTTAACTGAAGTCTGAAATTAAACGGGAATTCCATATAATTCATTCTAGTGGTTGTGTATACTTTATCTATTATGACCTTAGAATTTACAAATATTGGTATAAGTACCCAAGTTTTGAAACTACAAATCAAGGTTTTGTTAAAAAGAAATGTTTTATACACATTTTGGTATTTCAACTCTGATCGGATTTCAACATCTTCACTACAGGAACTGATCAGTGTAGGATAACTACCGCTGGCTGTTATAACACGGGAGGGTATTGTAGTGAAGCGTGTGGCTTTGATGAGGATCGTATAGAACACCTGTGTGTCTCTGACAACTGCTTGTGTTGTGTGCCCAGTAAGTTTAAATTTCTTTAATGAATTAACTTGATGAAATGCTATTGGATCTTGTCTTCCATTTGTGCACTTGAAGACTACATAGTGGTAATTCCTTCATCAGTTTAAATCTTTATAGGAAATTTAATAACCCTAATGTCTTTAGATTGGCCAATTAGCCTGTAGTAATTCTATTCTCAGTATTTGAATTGCAAAAATAATTGGAACATTTCCAGGTAACTATAAATCTAGTTTCTTTGTATTTGATATTACGTTAATTTTGCATAGTTCTTTCAGTAACAATGGTACAGAACGTTATTTCGTACTAAATAACCTTCTGGAATTTTAGATAATGCCATGTTCATAAAAGTAATTATCAAAACTATAAAGTTTTAGTATTTCATAAACCCTCATCCCCAATGATTTTCCCAAAGAACTACTATTTAGGTTAACATTAGTTTCAAATGGCCTTTTTAATTCCCTTTAAAATCCTTCCCTCTTGAAGATGGGACAAGCGGTTCTGGTAGATTGTCCAAATGTTTTCAGTGCTACTTCAAAATTCTTCTATTCTCTCTTGCTTGCGAAAGATTTTCAACTCTGCTTTTCATGCGATGAATTCTTGTCGCAGGATCTGACGACTGCATGCGCAATACCCTCGCTTGTCGAAGCAGAGGCGGCCATTGTGCAGAGCTGTGTAGCTTTGAGGAGGATCGTGTTGAACATATATGTGAGAGCGACAAATGCGTTTGCTGTGTTCCAAGTAAGTCATAGTACCTTGAGACATCTTAAATTATCTTCTTGCTTACAGCTCAATTTAACCAGCCAGTAAAACATCAGTTAAGTGTTTATAGAAAAACGAGATGAACGGGTTCTTTGAAAGCAGCTGCTACATAAGTTAAGCATTAGCATTTTGGTAAGACTGTAAGTTCATGTATATGTATACCAAGAGTTCAAAGTGGTAGAATGCTTGACAAAGCTTTGCCAAGATTAATCTCTGTACTTTCATTTGCTGGAAGAATTTAAGTTACTGTTACTGAACATAAAAAATATATACAGAAAAGCAAAAGTCTTTTTAGATATTGCCATAGACATAATCCATGTTAGTATTTCACAAATGCTTGGTTACTTTAAATATTTAGAACTATTATAGACGTGCAATTTGTCTCTAAGGTTGACAATATTTACTCTCCTTGCTGGAATCCTTTGAAAATATTCTTATTTACCAGCTGGTGAGACTTCGATTTTCTTCACAGGGACTGAAGACTGTCGTCCTACCCTCTCCTGCCGCAGCAGACGTGGTCATTGTGCACAATTCTGTAGTTTTGATGAAGATCGCCTGGAACATCTGTGTGACACAGACAACTGCTTCTGTTGCGTTCCAAGTAAGGTTAAAATTTCTACCTTGTCATTTCATGTTCCAAGTATAAAGTAGCTTGAAATAAAATGAACCACGAATGTGAAAATTTTGATATCTTTTGGTTGACTTGAATAGCTACTCTTGTTAACTACTGCTGTACGTTAGAAGAAATGAGATTTACTACTTGCAGTAGGAAATACTTCAGCCTTGTGTGTTGGACATGTTGAAAAGGTTTACAGAAGCCATGTATACTAAACAGGATCTGCAGAACTGGAACTAATCTACTCCGATCGTGGCCAGGTAACTAACATCATTTTCTTTTATGCAGAGACTGAGGAGTGTAGGTTTACCACCTCTGCATGCCTTAGGAGGAACGGTCGATGTAAAGACATGTGTAGCTTTGAAGAGGATCGCTTGGAACATCTTTGTGATGGTGACAACTGCTTCTGTTGTGTGCCAAGTGAGTCTATATTAGACATGATCAACACTTTTTCTTGCTGAATCTATTGCATGTTTGTGGGGAAAGGAGCTACTTTGTCATTTAAATGTAGCATTTGGTGTAGACTTGCGTTGCTCCGAAACTCTTCCAGATGCGTCTTTGTAGAACCATATTTCACTACTTTGAAAAATTAGTTTTAAGTTATATTAGCAACCGTAATTTATTTCAAAAAAGTTGCTGAATATTTCTTCTTGCTCCTACGATAACTGATAGGTTATCTTGGGTATTAATCTAAATATTCATAAGCCATTTAATTTAACTTTTACTTTCTCTGAAAGATGGTTAACATAAAAGTTAAAATGGGTGATATTTTTCTGTAACCCTAGCATTAAAGCTAAACATTGCTGGAATTTTTGATGGCACAAATCAAAATTTTTCCTATAAATACAAAAATTTCGTTAACTTGTAAATGTACAAAGTTAAATTGTCGATTTGAAAGATTGAAAATGCTCTTTGCTTCCATTTCAGAGGCTGACCAATGTAGGTTCACTACTCCTGCCTGTCGAAGCAGGAGTGGTCGCTGTGACCAGACTTGTGATTTTGACGAGGGGCGTCTAGAACATCTGTGTGACGGTGATAATTGCTTCTGCTGTGTGCCAAGTGAGTTATCTGCTGATGGATCTAAAGCTAAGAGTTCTTCGACCTTCTTAATCTAAGACTCTATGATCATAACGCTATCCTACACATGCTGCTTTCGTCTATAGTATTCAAAAAGTTTAATACTCAAAAGGAACTTTGTCATATTTTACAAAGTTTTACACATATTACGCAACCTTCGTTAAGCCATCTTGCTGTATAACTTTAATTTCGTGTGCAAGCCTTGTACTCCATTCCTGTGGACGATGTAATGGAAAATTGTCTTGATTCCCACATTGTTCTTAGTCTGTCCTTAAGAGTTTTCGGGTCCCACTAACCCTACATGTATAGTCTTTCACCGCTCTGGAAGCTAGCCACCTCGTCTTTAGACTAGTCTTTTACTAGCTTCTCTAAATGCGAATTCTTTTTCATTGCAGAATCTGAGGATTGCAATCGCAACACCCTTGCATGCCGTATCAGAGGTGGCCATTGCGCCGAGAGGTGTGGTTTGGAGGAGGATAGTGTCCAACACCTCTGCGAGACAGACAACTGCTTATGTTGTGTTGAAAGTAAGTTTTTGTTTATAATTGATCATGGCGGCATACATGGTGAATCATTCAGATTCTAACCCGTACTATATTAATAGAAACTGTCCAGTTTCTTATGGGTCGGAACTAAGTGCTTCGTTCATCCATGAACTTCAACAAAGGTTAAATTTATCTCTTGTAAATCCGTAAACATCACCAGATGTTAAATTTGTTTATATAATCATAGATCTGGTAAATTGCAAGAATTTTTCTTTCACATCGTAGAACAGTTAACCAGAAATGGGTATATTTGTAATTCATGGATTGGGAAATTATAGATATTCTCAAGTCCATGATTGATGTAGTTAAGGATCTGGATAGGTATTTTGAATGTCCAGAGGGGTAGATTAAAGTCTTGAAGGAATCTCGAGGCTTTTCTAGGTAAAGAAATGGATATCAAACAGATCTCCAAGACTGACTAGCTTGAATCTAAATTTGGTAATTTTCATTTCTTTCCTCGAGAACCGCGTTGTGGCTTCACAACATCCGCATGCCAAACCACAGGTGGTCGCTGTGACGATATGTGTAGTGTTAGCGAAGATGGTCTACAACATCTGTGTGAATCTGACAACTGCCTGTGTTGTGTACCAAGTAAGTTTTCACTAAAGAATCTTTAGCAACTTTAGCTGAGACGGTACAACACGGTTGGGGAGATTCTCTTATTTGCCAGTAGGATCTGCTAATCCAAGACTTGAGAGTAATTAGAATTTTCTTGTTTGATAAGGTTTCCAAGACTGTCTTCCATATATTTTACTTTTCTTTGCATTAAGATTTGATTGCATTCCTTTCATGTTTCTAAAGGTAAGAACTTGAGGACACGTATTTTTTGGTCTTGGTACGATGATACATTTACAAACATCATATGGCAACTGTTGGAAGAATAGTATTATTCTAGTCTACACTATGTTCAATAATGACAAAATCTAGCTACGCCATCGCAGTGATATCCCAGCAATTAGAATGTCTATTCAAATCTTCTACTGCAACATGCATTGATAATAGCATATAAGTGTTGGTTCTCAATACTGTTCTTGATTCTATCCTTTATTCTAATCCATAACGTAACTTGTATTTGG
Organism: Panulirus gracilis; assembly: GCA_032361445.1. Classification (NCBI taxonomy): domain Eukaryota; kingdom Metazoa; phylum Arthropoda; class Malacostraca; order Decapoda; family Palinuridae; genus Panulirus; species Panulirus gracilis. The sequence goes on along the minus strand of JAUUEG010530141.1, from coordinate 5,285 downwards.
CACTGGTTGGCTCACACACAAAAAACTGTGCCAGAAAAATTAATTTTGCTTGTAGATTTTCCAAGTTCAAATGGTGAGTACTTGCTTTGGTAAAGATCCTTTTGTCTCTGCAATATAATTACTTCTTGTTGCAGAGGCTGACTGCAGGCGCAACACTGTTGCATGCCGTAATAGTGGTGGTCATTGTGCGGAGATTTGTAAATTTGAGGAAGATAGTTTCGAGCATCTGTGTGAAGGCGATAATTGCTTCTGCTGCGTTCCAAGTAAGTTTTCGATTAAGATTTGCAAGGTTTATCGTAATATCGTACATTGTACAATGGTTCTTAACGAATCTGACCATTTAATCTATTGGAAAAGTTGACATTGCACAGGGAAGTTTATATTAATGGATGGGTAAACTGATATAGCTGGGTACACTGAAAATGCATCAAAGTAGCTTTCAAATGGTGAAAGATCTTTGAACCTTTAGATTTTCGAAACTTTTTTTGAGGAACGATGAAAATTCCTCGGATCCAAGAAAGGGGATTAAGCAATCTCCTGAAGCTCTTTAAGCATTGGGAACATGAGCCATAAAATGAAAATCTGATCCTGATATGTAGGACTAGCAAATGTTAATATTCATTAACAAATTTTAGTATTTCTTAGCAAATGTTGATATTCCTTTTCCAATGCAGAAACCAATCAGTGTAGATTTACCTCCTCCGCTTGCCATGGTCGTAATGGTCGTTGCAAAGAAGTGTGCAGCTTTGATGAGGATCGTATAGATCATCTGTGTGATGGTGAAAACTGCTTCTGCTGTGTGCCAAGTAAGCTGGCAAAGTCTCGTTAACAGATAACCTCGTAATTTATCTTTATACAATCTTGAAACGCTTTCCATCTTTGGTAAGGTGTTTTAATAGTCATTAACTATTACTGGAGCTTTTAACCCTATCAAATTTGGCAAAAAAATATGATTTTCTAACGTGTAGTGATTTAATTCATTATACGACGAAATTTAAAACTAGAGTAACAACTTTGACTGTACAATGATCAATGAAAATCTTAAAGTATTTAGAATTGCATTACAATGAAATACTTTGGTTCATTTTGGATAAATTTACCGAAGTTTAAAATTGGATTTTCGAACAGTGTAACGCTACGAAGTCTCGAATATTTACCTTCATAATATCTTCACAACAGGAAGCAAATGCTACGACACGATTGGATGTCACG
>JAUUEG010529033.1:0-14017 GCA_032361445.1 Panulirus gracilis | reverse complement strand
CAATGTTTACATCCATAATCCAGGATCCTTTTAGGCAGCAGGGAGAAATATCACACTGATGTGTATAATCCTTAATTCTTCTGACACTGGTCTCAATCTACTGAACATTGACAATGCTATAAATCTTAAAACATACAAATACCTAGTTAATCAATAATGAAATACATTACTACAAGGGTGAATGTGAAATACCCATTCAATTTTCACTGTATCTGTGAAACATAACTACAGTCTGCTAGCAAACTGTCTTTAACTTTTATGGTTTTAAGGAAGGACCACAGAAGTTTAAATAGGAACACATCATAAACTTATATATCCTCCTGCTCTCAAAAATATATTCTCTCCTATTGTTCATGATTCTACCTCTTTTCTTTGTATTCATCTCTTGTAATCCCACTTCTTGTGTTCATATTCTCTGGCTTTCCTTCTCAACGATTTGGGGCAGGAGTTGGAGTCAGCCATCTTTGTCTATGTGTATGTTAACTTCATAGGTGAAGAAGTAGTCAAAGGCTTCCTGATGCTACTGATGACACAGGTATAACAGTAACTTAAGAATGAAAAACTTCATGTCATATATAGTACAGTAATCACACAATAAGTATGGTATGTGGTTTGAATAAAATGATAATCCAGGAATGTAGGATGCCAAGTCCCTCTTGGGCAACAAACATCACATATATCAGACCCATTTTTGGGCTGACTAATGTCAAGAATTTGCCCTGGATTGAAGGTGGACATGGACTACCAGACCAAGAGCATCCACACAGATGCACCAACACTCACTCACAGCACAATTATACGTAATGAAGCTATGAATCAGGATAGAAAAATAAATGCTACCAACTGGATAATTATACGTAATGAAGCTATGAATCAGGATAGAAAAATAAATGCTACCAACTGGATAATTAGCTGCACAGCAAAAGAAAATCACATACAACAGCACTGATAATTACTTATATCAAAGATAAAAAAACTTATTCATTTGGCAACAGGTGGTACCCCTGTAATTAAATATGATTGTCCAAGTACAAGTAAAATGACTAACCACTTGGAATCAAGTTAAGGAATCTACTAATATACTTGTTGTGCAGCTCTGATGGTTCAAAACAAAAGTCAATAGGTGTAATGCATTACTGCAGTCACAAGTAAATCAACATATGGTGAGGGTACATATTCTAGTTTAGGAATTCCTTCAAATTCAAAACATTTAAAAAATCCCTTCATCCAGTCCCTCCTAATGATTTAGTTACATTATGGTTATGATAATCTACATTCCCTGTCTCTATTTTATTACTTAAATTCTAGCATAGGTTAGGTTTGGGCTTATACTGAATATCTTCTCAATTCAAAATTTCAGTCTTAATCCGCTGATTCACTAAAGCTTCTACATATTCAGAGCCAAGATCATGTGCCAAGATTTCTTTAATGAAGTCAAGCAGGCAGTACTAACAGTACTGTGCCATAATGTTTTTATCTTTCCCTCTATAAGACATCTTTTACCATATTTACTTTATATTCTTTAGTGATTATAAATCAGTTGAGAAGAAAACCAACAGATTATACAAGCTGTCCCTACTTATGACCTATGCGACTTATGACCATCCATACATATGGCTGAAAAAAAATGTAAATAAATAGAAATGATGAAATATGAACTAAAGATTCTTAAATGAAATGTAAAAAGAAACTACATAATCATATAATAAAGCTGGTTAATAAAATATGAGATAATCATAATAGAAGCTGAATAGGATAAAAGAATGCTGAACAGAAATACAAAGTCTACAGCCTGACGTACATACGGCCTACATTCATTTCGAGATCCGACCTATCGGTCAGAATGGAACTTGGACGTATTTTGGGAAGGGGGTGTACTTGGTACCTCTCACAAGTAAGTTGGTTTGAGTCTATACTGTGCTGCTCATCCAGCACTCTTTTTTAAAGATATTAATTGGCTGATAGGAAAAGACAAAAAATAAAATTGAGAATAATGCACTTTGGGGCTTTCTAGTGTCTACTTCTCCCTACTTATATCATAGGACTGCTGAAGCTGTAGCTCTGTAGGTGCTGTAGTTCGGCAGATGTTGCAACTCTGCAGATGCTGTGGCTCTGTTGATGTTAAGCTCTGCAGATGCTGTTACTCTGCATATGTTCTAGCTCTGTAGATGCCTTACCTCTGCAGTTATTGTAGCTCTGTATGTGCTGTAGCTCTCCATATGCTGCTGTAGATCTGCTGACGCTGTAGCTCTGCATATGCTCTGGCTCTGCATACGCTATATCTCTACTGATGCTGTAGCTCTGTAGATGATATAACTTTGCAGGTGCTGTAGCTCTGCGGATGTTGTATCTCTGCATATACTAAAGCTTGGCAGATGTTGTAGCTCTGCATATGTTGTAGCTTTATAGATCCTGTAACTCTGCAGATGTTGTAGCTCTACAGATAATATAGCTCTTTTGGTGCTGTAACTCTGCTGCCGTTATATCTATGCAGATGCATAGCTTTGCAGTTGTTGTGGCTATGCAGATGCCGTAGCTCTGCTGTAGCTGTAGCTCTGCAGATGCTGTAGCTTTGCAGATGCTGTAGCTCAGCAGGTGTCGTGTTTTTGCATATCGTACAGCTTTGCAGATACTGTAGGCTTGCATACTTTGTAGTTCTGCAGATGATGTGGTTATGCAGATACTCTAGCTCTTGATAAGTTGTAGCTCGGCATATGTTGTCTCTGCATGTGCTATATCTCTGTACATGTTCTAACTCTGTTGATGTTGTGGCTCTGCAGATGCTGTAACGTTGCAGAAGTTTGGGGTCTGCAGATGCTTTACCTATGCTGCTGTTGTAGCTCTTCAGATGCTCTAAATTTGCACATGATGTAGCTCTGGAGATGCCTTAGCTCAGCTGATGTTGTCGCACAGCAAATGCTGTTGCTCTAGAGATGTTATAGATCTGTTGATGTTGTATCTCAGTAGATGTGTTAGGTTTGCATATGCTGTAGCTCTACCGGTGTAATAGCTCTGCAGATGTTTTACCTCTTCTGATGCTGTATGTTTGAAGATGTCGTAGCTCTACAGATGCTGTACCTCTGCAGATGTTGTAGCTTTGCATATGCTGTAGTTCTCCATACACCGTAGATCCACAGATTGTGTAGCTCTGCAAAAGGGTAGCTCTGCAGATGTTGCAACTCTGCAGGTGCTGTGGTTCTGTTGCTGTAACTATAGATGCTGTAGCTCTTCAAATACTGTAGCTCTTCAGATTTTTTACCTCGTTATAAGTTCTGGCTCCGCTGACGTTGTATCGCTGCAAATGTTGTAGCTCTGCTGAGTTTACAGCTCTGCAAATGCTGTAGCTCCCCTTATGTTGTAAATCTACAGATGCTGTAGCTCCCCTTACGTTGTAAATCTGCAGATGCTGTAACTCTGCAGGTATTGTGGCTCTTCAGATATTGTAGCTCTGCATATGTTGTAGCACTGCAGACGCTCTATGACTGCTGTTACAGTAGCTCTGCAGAACTTGTCACTCTGCAAATCTTCTAACCCTGCAAATGCTGTAGGTATGCTGATGTTGTGGTTCTGCAGACGTTCCAGCTCTTCAGACTATGTATATGTAGATACTGTAGCACGTCAAATGCTGTAGCTCTGCATATGCTCTGCCTATGCAGATGCTGTCGCTTTGCTGTTCCTGTTCTTCTGCAGATGTTGCAGCTCTGCATATGCTGTAGCTCTGCATACCCTGTAGCTCTGCTGATGTTGTAGCTCAATAGATGACGTAACTCAACAGGTGCTGTAGCTCTGCAGACGCAGCTATGCGTATGCCGTAGCTTGGCAGATGTTGTAGCTCTGTCAATGGTTTATCTCTGCAGATGTTGAAGCTCTGCAGATAATATAGCTATTCTGCTGTAACTCTGCTGCCGTTACATCTGTGTAGAAACTGTAGCTTTGCAAATGTTGTAGCTCTACAGGTGTTGTTGCTTTGCAAATGGAGCATTTTTGCAGATGCTGTAACTCTGCATGTGTTGTAGCTATGCAAATGATGTGGCTATGCAGATGCTGAACGTCTTGAGATGTTGTGGCACTGTATATGCTGTATCTCTGTCGATGTTCTAGCTCTGGAGATGTGTTAGCTCCGTTAATGTTGTAGCTCTACATATGCTGTAGCTTTGCAGATGTTTTCGGTCTACAGATGCTGTAGCTACGCTGTTGTTGTAACTCTACAGATGTTGTAACTCTGCAGATGCCTTAGATCGGTTGATGTTGTAGCACAGCAAATGCTGTTGCTCTAGAGATGTTTTACTTCATCTAATGTTGTATCCCTGTAGATGTACGTCCGCATATGCTGTAGCTCTACTGATGTTGCAGCTCTGCATATGGTTTACCTCTGCTGATGCTGTAGCTCTGATGCCGCAGATGCCGCAGTTGTGCAGATGTTGCTCTGCATGTGCTGTAGCTTTGCATATGCTGTAGCTCAGAATGTGTTGTAGCTATACAGATGTTGTAGCTCTGCAGATACTGTAGCTCTGGATATGCTCTAGGTCTGCTGTTGTTGTAGCATATCATAAGTTTTTAGTCAGCAAATTTTGTAGCCTGAAGGTGCTGTAGGTATGCTGATGTTGTAGATCTGCTGACGTTCCAGCTCTGCAGACCCTATGGCTATGCAGATACTCTAGCACTTTAGATGTTTTACCTCTGCATATGCTATACCTATATAGATGATGTAGTGTTCAAATGCTGTAGCTCTGCTGTTGCTGCAGCTCTGCATGTATTGTAGCTCTGCATATGTTGTAGCTCTACATACTCTGTAGCTCTGCATATGCTGTAGCTCTGCATACTCTGTAGCTCTGCTGATGTTGCAGCTCCTCAGTTGATATAGCTCCTCAGAAGTTGTAGCTCTACATATGTTGTAACTCTAAAGATGCTGTAGCTCTGCAGATGTTGTAGTTTTGCGGATAATATAGCTTTTCTGATGTAACTCTGCTGACTTTATATCAAGGTAGATACTATAGCTTTGCAGAAGCTTTAGCTCTGCAGGTGTTGTAGTTTTGCATATGGTGCAGTTTTGCAGATACTGTAGCTTTGCATATGTTGTAGCTCTGCAGACGATGTTCCTATGCAGATACTGTAGCTCTTGAGGTGATGTAGCCCGGCATATGTTTTAGCTCTGCATATGCTGTATCTCTGTAGATGCTTTAGCCCTGGATATGTGTTAGTTCTGTTGATGTTGTAGCTCTGCAGAAATAGTAGCTTCGCAAATGGTTTCGGTCTACATATGCTGTAGCTATGCTGCTGTTGTAGCTCTACAGATGCTCTAACTCTTCAGATGTTGTAGCTCTGCAAATGCCTTACCTCGGCTGATGTTGTAGCACAGCAAATGCTGTTGCTCTAGATATGTTATAGCTCTGATGTTGTATCTCAGTATATGTTGTAGGTCTGCATATGACGTAGATCTACTGATGTTGTAGCTCTACTGATGCTGTAGCTCTGAAGATGTCTTAGCTCTACAAATGCTGTAACTCTGCAGATTTTGTAGCTCTGGATATGCTGTAGCTTTCCGTATGCTGTAGATCTGCTGATATTGTCGCTCTGCGAAAGTCCTAGCTCTGCAGAAATTGTAACTCTGCAGGTGCTGTAGTTCTGATGTTTTAGCTGTACACATTTTGTAGCTCTGCAGATGCTATAGCTCTGTAAATACTGTAGCTCTTCAGATGGTGTAGCTTAGTGTAGTTGGGGTTCTGCTGATGTTGTAGCTCTGCAGATGTTGTAGCTCTGCTGAGTTTGCAGCTCTGCAAATGCTGTATCTCCGCTTATGTTGAAACTCAGTAGATGCTGGGGCTCTGTAGATATTGTAGCTCTACAGACACTGTAACTCTGCATATTTTGTAGCACCGCAGATGTTTTGGTCTGCTGAAGTTGCAGGTCTGTACTTGTTGTAATTCGGCAGATGTTGTGGCTCTATTGATGTTAAAGCTCTGTAGATGCTGTTACTCTGCTAGAATTTTTACTCTGCACACGCTCTAGCTCTGAAGATACTGTAACTCTGCATATGTTGTATCCTTTCAGAAGCTGTTACTCTGCTGATATTTTACCTCTACAAATGCTGTAGCTCTGCACTTGCTGAAACTCTACTGACGCTGTAGCTCTCTTGATGCTGTAGTTTAGCAGATGTTGTAGATCTGCATATACTGAAGCTTTACATATGCTGTAGTTCTGCATATGTTGCAGCCATGCAGATGCTGTAGCAGTGCAGATGCTGTAGCTCTGCAAATGCTCTAGGTCTGCTGTTGTTTTAGGTTTGTGGAAGTTGTTACTCTGCAAATGTTGTAACCCTACAGATTCTATGGCTATGCAGATACTGTAGCACTACAGATGATGTAGCTTTGCACATGCTGTAGCTTTACTGTTGTTGTGGATATGCAGACTTTGTAGTTCTGCTGCTACTGTAGCTTTGCATATGTTGTAGCTATGCAGTTGCTGTGGTTATGCAGATGCTGTAGCTCTGCTTCTTCTGTAGATCTGCAGATGTTATAGCTCTGCATATGCTGTAGCTCTGCATACGCTTAGCTCTTCTGATGTTGTAGCTCTGTAGATGATGTAGCTCCTCAGATGTTGTATCTCTGCAGATAATATAGCTTTGCAGTTGTTGTAATTCTACTGACGTTGTCGCTATGCAGATGCTATAGCTTTGTAGATGCTGTAGCTCTGCAGATGTTGTAACTCTGCATATGGTGTAGTTTTGGAGATGCTGTAGATATGCATATGTTGTAGTTCTGCAGATGATATGGCTATACGGATAGTGTAGCTCTTTAGATGTTGTAGCTCGGCATATGTTCGAACTTTGCATTTTCTGTATCTCCGTAGATGTTCTAGCTCTGGAGATTTTCTAGCTCTGCTGATGTAAGTCTGCAGATGCTGTAGCATTGCAGATTTTTTGGGTCTACAGCTGCAGTAGCTATGCTGCTTATGTAAATCTACAGATGCTCTAACTCTGCAGATGTTTTAGCGCTACAGATGTTGTAGCTCTGTATGTGTCTTAGCTCGACTAATGTTGTAGCATAGCAAATGCTGTTACCCTACAGATGTTATAGCTCTCCTAATGTTGTATCTCGGTAGATTTTGTAGCTCCGGAGATGTTGTAGCTCTGCTGAGTTTGCATCTCTGCAAATCTGTAGCTCCGCTTATGTTGTAACTCTGCAGACGCTGTTTTCTGCAGATATTGTAGCTCTGCAGATACTGTAGCTCTGCATATGTTGTACCACTGCAGATGCTCAAGGTCTGCTGATGTTGTAGCTCTGCAGATGATACAAGTCTGCAGATGCTCTAACTCTGATCATGTTGAAGCTCTGCAGATGCTGTTACTCTGTTGGTGTTTTAGCTCCGCAGATGCTCGAGATCTGCACAAGCTGTTACTCTGCAGATGTTGTGCCTCCACAGATGTTGTAGCTCTGCCTTTGTTAAAGCTCTGCTGATTATGTAGCTCTGCGGAAGTTTTCACCCTGCAAATGTTATTTCACTGCAGATGCTGTATGTATGCTGATGTAGTTCTGCAGACGTTCCAGCTCTGCAGATTCTATGGCTATGCAGATACTATGGCACTTCAGATGATGTAGCTCTGCATATGCTGTAGCTGTACTTCTGCATATGCTGTAACTCTGCATATGCTGTAGCTCTGCTGATGTAGCTCTATAGATGATGTATCTCTGCAGGTGCTGTAGCTCTGGATTTTGTAGCTCTGTATATGCTGTAGTTGGCAGCTGTTGCAGCTCAGCATATGTTGTAGCTCTGGAGATGATGTAATTCTGAAGATGTTGTAGCTCTGCAGATGCTGTAGTTTTGCAGATGTTTTGGGTCTACAGATGTTGTAGCTATGCTGCTGCTGTAGCTCTGCAGATGCCCTAGCTCTGCACATGTTTTAGCTGTAGAGATGCCTTAGCTTGGCTGATGTTGTAGCACAACAAATGTTGTTACGCTAAAGTTGTTACAGCTCTGCTAATATTGCATCTTAGTAAATGTTGTAGGTCGGCATATGCTGTCGCTCTAATGATGTTGTAGCCCTGCAGATATTTTACCTCTGCTGATCCTGTAGCTCTGAAGATGTCGTAGTTCTACAGATGCTGTACCTCTGCAGACTTTTAGTTCTGCATTTTCTGTAGCTCTCCATATGCTGTAGATTTGCTGATGTAGCTCTGCAAAAGTAGTAGCTCTGCAGGAGTTATAGCTAAGCAGGTGCTGTGGTTCTAATGTTGTAGCTGTGCGCTCGTTGTAGCTCTGCAGATGCTGTAGCTCTGCAAACACTGTAGCTCTTCTGTTGTTGTAGGTCGGCATAAGTGGTGGCACTGGTGATGTTGTAGCTCTGCAGATATTGTGGCTTTACTGAGTTTGCAGCTCTGCAAATGCCATAGCTCCAATTATGTTGTAACTCTGCAGGTGCTGATAGCTCTGCAGATATTGTAGCTCTGCAGATACTGTAGCTCTGCATATGTTGTGGCACTGCAGATGCTCTAGGTCTGCTGATGTTGTAGCTCTGTAACTGGTGTAGTTTTGCAGATGCTGTTACTCTGTTGGTATTTTAGCTCCGTTCTAGCTTTGTTGATGCTGTAGCTCTGCACATGTCGTACATTTTCAGAAGCTGTTACTCTGCTGACGTTTTACGTCTACATGTGCTGTAGCTCTGCACATGCTGTACTTCTGCAGATCATATAGCTTTTCTGATGTTGAAACTCTTCTGACGTTGTAGCTCTGCAGATGCTGTAGCTTTGCAGATGTTGTAGCTATGCAGAGGCTGTAGCACTAACGATGTTTTAGCTCTGCATATGCACTATATCTGTTGTAGTTGTAGCTCTGTGGAAGTTGTTATTCTGCAAAGGTTGTAAACCTGCAGATGCTGTTGGTATGCTGATGTTGCAGTTCTGAAGACGTTCCAGCTCTGCAGATTTTATGGCTATGCAGATACTGTAGCACTTCAGATGTTGTAGCTATGCATATTCTGTAGCCGCGCAGATGTTGTGAGTATTTAGATGCTGTAGCTCTGCTGCTGCTCTAGATCTATAGATATTGTAGCTTTGCATATGCTGTAGCTTTATATACTCTTAGCTCTGCTGATGTAGCTCTGTAGATTGTGTAGTTCTGCAGGTGCTGTAGTTCTGAAGACGTTGTAGCTCTGCATATGCTGAAGTTCTGCAGATGTTGTAGCTCTGCATATGTTGAAGCTCTGGAGATACTGCAGCTCTACAGATTTTGTAGCTCTGCAGATAATATAGCTCTGCTGATGTTGTAATTCTGCAGACGTTGTAGCAATGCAGATGCTGCAGCTCTGCAGGTATTGCACCTCTGCATATGGTGCAGTTTTGGAGATGCTGTACCTTTGCGTGTGCTCCAGCTCTGCAAATGATGTGGCTGTGTAGATACTGTAGCTCTTCAGATGTTGTAGCTCGGCATATGTTTTAGCTCTGCATATGCTGTATCTCTGTGGGTGTTCTAGCTCTAGAGATGTTGTAGCTCTGTTGATGTTGTGGCTCTGCTTATGCTGTAGTTTTGCAGATGTTTTGGGTCTGCAGATACATTAGCAATGCTGCTTTTGTAGCTCTACAGATGCTCTAACTCTGTAGATATTGTAGCTCTGCAGGTGTTGTAGCTCTGCATATGCATTAGCTCGGTTGATGTTGTAGCATAGCAAATGCTGTTGATCTATAGATGTTATAGCTCTGCTGATGTTGTATCTCAGTAGATGTTATAGGTCTATATACGCTGCAGCTTTACTGATGTTGTAGCTCTGCAAATCTGTAGCTTTGCTTATGTTGTAACTCTGCAGATGCTGCACCTCTGCAGATATTGTAGCTCTGCAGATATTGTAGCTCTGCAAATGTTATAGCACTGCAGCTGCTCTAGGTCTGCTGATGTTGCTGCTCTGTAACTGTTGTAGTTCTGCAGATGCTGTAGCTCTGTTCATGTTGAAACTCTGCAGATGTTGTAGTTCTGTATATGTTGTACCTTTGCAGATGCTGTTACTCTACTGATGTTGTACCTCTACAAATGTTGTAGCTCTGCACATGATGCAACTTTGCTGATGTTGAAACTCTTCTGACGCTGTTGCACTGCAGATGCTATAGCTTTGCAGAAGTTGTAGCAATACCTGTGCTGTAGCTTTGCATATGCTGTAGCTCTGCATATCTTGTAGCTATGCAGTTGCTGTGGCTCTACAGATGTTTTAGCTCTGCATATACTCTATGTCTGCTGTTTACGTAACTCTGCAGAAGTTGTTAGTCTGCAAATGATGTAACTCTGCAGACGATGTAGGTATGTTGATGTGGTTCTGCAGATGTTCTAGCTCTGCTAATTCTCTGGCTATGTAGATACTGCAGCACTTCAGATGTTGTAGCTCTGCATATGCTGTAGCTGTGCAGATGTTGTGGGTATGCAGATGCTGTAGCTCTGTTGCTGTTGAAGTTCTGCATATGCTGTAGCTCTTCTGCTGTTGTAGCTTTGATTATGCTGTGGCTCTGAATACACTGTAGTTCTGCAGGTGTTGTAGTTCTGCATATGCTGTAGCTCTTGGTTGTTGTAGCTCTTTAAATGCTTTAGGTCTGCAGATGTTGTAGTTCTGCAGATGCTGTATCATGTAATTATTCTAACTCTGGAGATCTGCAGATGTCGTAGCTTTGCAGATGTTGTAGCTCTGCAGATGTTGTACATACGTTGTAGCTCTGCAGACGTAACTCTGCAGATGTTGTATATATGTTGTATCTCTGCAGACTTAGTTATGCAGATGATGTAGCGTTGCTGATGCTGTAACTTTAAGCTCTGTAGATGCTCTAATTCTGCAGATGTTGTAGGTCTGCATGTGTTTTAGCTTTGCAGATGCTGTAGATATGCATATGTTCTAGCTATGCAGATGGTGTATCTCAGAATATGCTGTAGCTCTGCAAATGTTGTAGCTTTGTATATGATATGGCTTTGCAGATGCTGTAGCCTTGCATATGCTGCACCTCTGCAGATATTGTAGCTCTTCTAAAGTTGTAGCATAGCTGATGTTGTACTTCTGATGTTTTTGCTCTAGATATGATATAGTTCTGCAGTTGCTATAGCTCTGCATATGTTGCACCTCTGCTGATGCTGTAGCTTTGCTAGTGTTGTAGTTCAACAGATGCTGTAGTTCTCCGGATGCTGTAGTTCTATAGATGTTATTGCTCTGCGTATGCTGTAATTCTGCTCTTGTTGTAACATAGCAGATGCTGTAGCTCTACTGATATCGTAGTTCTGAAGATTATATAGCCCTACAGATATCATAGCTCTGCATATGTTGAAGTTCTGATAATGCTGTAGCACTGCTCATGTTGTAACTCTGCAGATACCGAAGCTCTCCTGATGCTACAGATGTCATAGCTATGTATATGGTGAAGCTCTGAAGATGCTGCAGTTCTACTTCTGTTGTAACTCTGCAGATGCTGAAGCTCTGCTGATGTTGTAGCTCTGCTGATGATGTAGCTCTGCTATTGCCATAACTCTGCTGACGTTGTAGCTCTGCAGATGCTGTAGCTCTGCAGTTGTTGTAGCTCTACATATGTTGTAGCTTTGCAGATGCTGTAGATCTGCATATGTTCTGGCTATGTAGATGATGTAGCTCTGCAGATACTGTGTCTCTGCAGATGTTGTAGCTCTGCATATGCTGTAGCTTTGCAGATGTTGTAGCTCTGTATATGTTGTAGCTCTGCAGATGCTGTAGGTCTGCTGATGTTGTAGCTCTGCAGATCTTGTTGCTCTGCAGATGCTGCAAACCTGCTGATGCTGTATCTCCGCTTATGTGTTAGGTTTGTAGACGTTGTAGCTCTGCAGATGCTATGGCTATGCAGATGTTGTAGCTTTTTAGATGATATAACTTTACATTTGTTGTAGCTCTGCATATGCTGTAGCTCTCGAATGTTGTAGCTTTGCAGATGTTGCAGTAATGTAGATACTGTGTCTCTGCAGAAGTTGTAACTCTGCAGATGCTGTAGCTCTGTTGATGCTGTAGCTCTGCATATAATCTAGTTCTACTAAAGTTGTCACATAGCAGGTGCTGCAGCTTTTCTGATGTAGCTCTAGAAATGTTATATCTCTGCAGATTTTATAGCCCTGCATATGTTGCAGCTCTGCAGATGCTGTAGTTCTGATGATGTTTTACCTCTGAAGATGTAGTAGCCCAAAATATATTTCAGCTCTGCAGATGCTCTATCTCCACACATGCTGTTGCTCTGCATATGCTGCAACTCTGCTCTTGTTGTAACATAGCAGATGCTGTAGCTCTGCTTATGTCGTAGCTCTGGAGATGTTATAGCTCTGCAGATGTCATAACTCTACATAATTCAAAGCTCTAAAGATTCAGCTCCTTTAACACTGCATGTTTTGCAACTCTAGAGATGCTAAAGTTCATCTGATGTTTCAACTCTACAAATGTTGTAGCCCTGCTGTTGCTGTAGCCCCGCACATGCTATATGTATGCAGATGCTCTAGTACTACATATGCTATAGCTATGCAGATGCTCTAGCTCTGCATATGTTGTAGCCCTACTAATGTTGTAGCTCTTCAGTTGCTATAACTCTGAAGATGTAGTAGTTCTGCAGATGCTATAGCTCTGCAGATGCTGTTACACTGCAGATGTTCTTGCTCTGCAGATGCTATAGCTCCGCAGATGTTCTTGCTCTTAAGATGTTGTAGCTCTATTTATGTTTAAACATAAGATATGCTGTAGCTCTGCTCATGCTATAGCTTTGCTGATTTACTTCTGCAGAGGCTGTAGCTCTGTTGAGTTTTTAGTTCTGCAGAGTTTGTGGCTCTTCAGATACCATTGCTCTGTTGATATTGTAGCTCTGCAGATTCTGTAGCTATGCAGATGCTGTGGCTCTGCAGATGCTGTAGGTCTGCAACTGTTTTAGCCCTGTAGATGCTGTATTCCTTCTAATGTTGTAGCTTTGCAGATGATGTAGTTCGTTGATGTTGCATCTTTGTAGATGCTGTAGCTCTGTTGATGTAGCTTTTCTGATGTTGTAGCTCTGCAGATGTTGTAATTCTGCAGATGCTGTAGTTCTGCAGATGTTGAAGCTCTGCTGATGTTGTAGCTCTGCAGTTCCTGTAGCTCTTCAGATATTTAACTCTGTGGATGTTGTAGCTCTCCAGGTGCTGTAGATCTGCAGATGCTGTAGCTGTCCAGGTGCTGTAGATCTGCAGATGCTGTAGCTCTGTAGATGTTATAGCTCTGCAGATGCTTTGGCTCTGCTGATATTTCACCTCTTCAGATGTTTTAGCTGTGCAGCTTCTGTGGCTCTGTCGATGTTGTAGCTCTGCGTATGCTCTATCTTTGCAGATGTTGTAGCTCTGCGTATGCTCTATCTCTGCAGATGTTGTAGCTCTCCGTATGTTCTATCTTTGCAGATGTTTTATCACTGCAAACGCTATAGCTCTGCAGATTCTATAGTCCTGCATTTGCTGTATATCTGTTGATGTTGTAACTCTTCAGATGCTGTAGCTGTGCAGATACTGTTGCTCTGCAGATGCTGTACCTCTGCAGATGCAGTAGCTTTGTAAATGTTGTAGCTTTGCAGATGCTGTAGCTCTGCTGATGTTGTATCCCTGCAGGTGCTCTAGCTCTGCGGATGCTGTAGTCCTGCAAATGCTGTATCTCTGCAGATGCTGTAATGGTGCAGTTGCTGTATCTCGGCAGATGATGTAGCTCTGCGTATGCTATATCTCTGTTGGTGATGAAACTCTACAGATGCTTTAGATCTTTTGATGTTGTAGCTCTGAAATATGTTTTACCTAATTATATGCTGTAGCTCTGCTGATGTAACACAGCACAGGCTTTAGCTCTGCTGATGTTGTAGCTCTGCGAATGTTATAGCTCTGAAAAATGTTGCAGTTAAGCAGATGCTATAGCTTTCTTTTGTCCCCAGGTAACTTTAAATTCCATCCTAGCATTAACCAAATCAACACGAGAGAACTGACAAAACACAAAAACATAAAAAAAAGAGTTGTTCGAGACACACCCAGCTACCCA
>JAUUEG010527924.1:0-10331 GCA_032361445.1 Panulirus gracilis | reverse complement strand
GCAGAGCAACATACACACCATCAATGCTAATGTGGCCAAAGTTGGGAGGTTTATACCATGCCATTGATCTGTTAAGATATTGTACAAAAACATTTTTACAGTAATACAGCTTGATATGGCTTCATTTGCAATATCCACTCTAGCAGTCTTGTAGAATGTACTAAAACTAAAAACCTACAATCCACAGCTAAGTCCCACAGACAGTTCCACCCTGTGACTCACTTCCTTTTCCATAATGTATCTGTATATTTTTTATGATTATTATACTTAATAACTGTTTCCTGCATCAGCGAGGTAGTGCCAGGAAACAGACAAAGAACGACTCATCCACTCATTTTTACATACTTTTATACATACACACACACATACATATGCTTAACATGTACACATGTACATATTCATGCTTGCCTTTATCCATTCTTTGCACCACCCTACCCCACAGGAAATGGCATCGCCACCCAGTGCATCAGTGAGGTAATGCCAGGAAAACAAACATAAAACGCCATATTCATTCACACCCAGTCTCAAGCTGTCATGTCTAATGAACTGAAACCACAGCTCCTTATCCACATCCAGGCCCTTCAGACCTTTCCATGGTTTACCCCAGACATTTCACATACCCTGGTTCAGGCCATTGACAGTATATGTTGATATGTATATGTACATGTATGTGCGTGCATGTATATATTTGTGTTTATGAGTAGATGTGCCTTTCTTCTTCTGCTTCCTGGCACTACCTCACTGATGCGAGTAATGGCGGTCAAGTGTAATGAAAAATAATTGCATAGATTTGCATAGGAATTGGATTTTTTATTATTTGAAAGTGCTGTAAGGGGAGAAGTTCAAATGTATTAAGCAGAAACAGATGTTATTGCATTCAAAGATTTACATATTACTGAGGTTAGCTTTTTTTTTTCTGTATATATGCAAGACTGAAGGGAATAGGAGGTTGTGCTATTACTGTGAAGCTTACATTACATAAATTGGGAGTCATTAGGAATAGCTAGTCACTTTAAGGGATGTGGTGAAGAATATTTAAGGAAAGGAAGTTGAAAGTGGATGTTCATAAGTGCTAGATGATGATGATAGTGTTTGAAAATGAGAAATGAGAGATCTAAAAGGCTGAAAAGTGTTTATGAATATAAGAATCTAGGGAGCATTGTTAAAGATTTTGAGTTTCAAGGGGGCTTTCATATTGAAGATAGGTGAATTGATATTATTCCATCTGAGGTCATGAAAGGTAGAAAAGTTGCAGTTATTTTGAGAATGATGATAAGGGGTAATTATGTGAGTTTGTAGATATGGGAGAGCATGTCAAAAGATACAGTTTAGCCTATCATGGGATTTCAATGATATATTTAGGTATGAAATACAGACTGTAGAGATAGTTTCCCAAAGATTGGAATAAGAAGTGAGAAGAGTGGCTAGAGAATGCCAAAAGAACATGTGGCTGGAGTATGAAATGAGAATACTAGATGAAGGTGTGGAACAGAGAAAAGAATGTATGTGAAAGTTAAGAAAGAAATACTGAGGTGGTTTATATGTCCTGAAAGAATACATGTAAGAAAGATTCTTAAGAGTGTACTTGCATAAATTGAAAAGAAAAAGAAACTAACTCTGCTTGGATTAGTCATCATACTGTCTGAAATATATTGAATTCATGGGAATGCTGGATGTAGTGAATCATTTAGCTGCCTTTATCACCATTCCTAGAAAGTAGGAGACTTAAAAGAAGAATATTTTTTTCAACATTATTAATGTAAGATTTGGAATTTAACAAGAATATTCATGAAAAGTTTTACCGAGGAATATTGTGTATTTGTTTTCCAACATTTAATGGTGTGGTAAGTCTTTTTCTTACTACTTTGCCATTGACTGTTGAGACACAATTCAGTGTTGTAGCCCTAGCAGAAGCTCATACAACATTTTTGAAGAATATTTGCATTAGAAAACGTTTATATTGACATATTTTACAGCATTTCTGTTAGGTTTTAGTATGTTAGGATTGAACAACAGTACTAACAAAGAAATGAGCATGTTTTCAAGAATGATTAAAGCTAGCTGGTTTACTGCCTATAATGCAATAGAATTTTACTGTATCAGTTTAATGCTGTTTTACACACTGTAACTATTTAGTTTTGGTTTTCTACAGTGGATCTAGATCCTTGGCGAAACAAGATAGAGGAAGAGCGAAAATTAGGCGGTGACTCAGATTTTGAGTGTAAAGCCACACAAGGGGTGACGGTGATGGAACAGAGCACTAGACCTGAAATTCACCAGCGTTTTAAGGATGGGATCCTTACTATTGGAACTGTTGGCCACCCAAATGTGGGAAAATCATCACTAATCAATGCACTTATGGGTAGAAAGGTGGGATTTTGTTTTCTTTTGATATGTTGATTTGTTTATAGTCATTTGGTAATAAAAGCAGTAGTTTTCCTTACTGAATCTATTGACCTCAGTTGTGTGTGAAAGTGCATTTGGTAGAGCTACAAAGTGTGGAAACCTGAACTTCTAAGCAGTCCAAGTAAAGGGTAGCTTGATCCTCTTTAGATAAAGGCAGAATGCTTGACTGTGGTGTCCTTTTTCCTCACCAACTGGCCACAATGAAGTCCCCAGTCATAATGAAATATTGTGTTTCTCTCTGTTTTCTCTTCTTTTGCATAACATTCAACACAAGGTTCGTTGGGGATTGAATTTAGCCATTAGTCTTTTGAATATTTTTGTCATTCATTGTGTGACTTATTTCTTTTATTTTTCTCACTCTTGTCCACTGTTTCCCTTGTTAGTGAGGAAGTACCAGGAACTGAAAAATAAAAAGGCCTTCATTGCTCACATCCTCTCTCTAGGTAACAAGTTTGTGTTCATTTTTAATGGCCTTGCAAGTGGAGTTTGCTTTTATTACAGGTTGTGAGTGTTAGCAGAACACCAGGCCATACTAAGCACTTCCAGACCATTTTTCTTACCAAAAACGTCAAGTTGTGTGACTGTCCTGGTCTGGTCTTCCCATCTACAGTCTCCATACCATTACAGGTGAATTGGAGATGGTGAATTCTTTTTCAATTATGAATTATTTTCTCATTAAATTGAAAGATGGTGTGGTCATAATAGCGGTGCATATGAAGTAGATAGCCAAAGTCTCTTGAAGTATTTTTTTGCAAGGTCATATTTGTGAAGATTCTTAGAGACTGCGAGTTGAAGATATACTGTAGTAGTAGTACTGACATGGAAAAGTGTGAAATGGGAATATTGTGTAAGGTAAGAGATAGTTTAAAATCTCTTATGGAGAATAGTTAGTGTTTAAGAACTTATTTATATGGCAAGTTCTGTATTTCATAGTGTGTGGTGACTGCAAGATTAGTATTGTTGCAAGTTAAATGGTATAACTGTGAAAAAGATGGAGTCTTGGCTGCTTAAATGTTAATGGGTTGGTAGTAAAGGAACTCCACCTTCACTGAAGCTGGATTATCATCTGTTGAAAGGGAGTACAGTCTCATTTAGGAACTTCTCACTCTGAAGGAATCCATCATTTTGCTGCTTCTAGAAGTAGCTTTAAGGTAGCATGGCATTGAAGCTTCAGGAACCCATTTAGGAAAATGGGTCTTAGGGTTATGTGATGAACTATCTATTCATATCTGTAATGCCTGTTCCCTCCCTTCTACAATGATGTTGTTCATGATGTTAATAGTAAAAGATTGATCCGTTGACTGTTTTGTGAACACTGTTTTTAGGTGAGAAAAGAGAGTATTCATAAAATTATAGCTAGGTCACTGGATGGAAAGGGGTTGAAGAGAGCCTGATGCCAGTCTTAGTTGTATGCTTGGGTGACATGAAGGGTAAAAAGAAAATGTTAGCCAAAGTTAGTGAAAGGAGAGTCAAAGTAGTGAGTGAGGAGGAAAAGACCTGCGGGGGGAGTAGTGGGATTGTGGGTTTAAGGAGATGGAGTGAAAAAGGTGGAAAATGAAGGTTGTAAGTGCAAGGAAACTGGGCTAATTCTAGTGCAAATCTTTCATACCTGGAGGAGAAACACCATTGAGGTAGTAGTTTTGTTATGTTTGATTATAAGAGAGCTCATGAAGCATATTTGACTATGAACTTCAGATTTGAGCTTTAGGGAGATGTTGATAGCAGTGGAGTGTAATTAGGAGTAATTACTTTTATCAGAGTCATACTTCCATCTGACAAATTGGGAATTGATTTCAATGCTTATGTTAGAGTAGAGGATTTGGAAAAGGAAGCAGAAATTAAGGCTTGTGCTTAGCTTTTGGGGATTTTGAGTATGTAGGTGATGGGTAATTTCATGATCTCAGTGGTAGCATGTAGAAACAGCTTTGGATGAAGGCTAATACTCTGAGGCATTGTAACATGGAGTGATGAGCAGGCAGAAGAAGCATCCAGGTTTTTATCATGAAAGACTATATTGATTAAAAAAGATAAGTGTATGCCCAAAATTAGTTTTTTCATCAGCTGCTTTTTGGTTTGTATCCCAAATTCCATTGGTTAATCCCTTTTATTCCTAAAGAAATAGAGGGAAGAAAGATAAGTAACAACCATAACTTAAAGAATTTGCACTTTTTCTTCAATGTAAGAATTTTGAATCAGAAAATGTGATATTTTGAATTCATCATTTTTTTTTTTTCCTGCTTGTACATAGTATAAAAGAATGTTTAGCTAGCCTTTTTGATATTTTTAGTTAAAGTGGTTGAATTGTATGATATTCACATAAAGGAGTCATACTATATGTTAATAGTATTTTGTTATTTCCCAGGTCCTTCTTGGCAGTTATCCTATCTCTCAGGTTCGCGATCCAGTAGGTGTTGTGCATTATATTGCATCAAGACTAGATATTCCAAATTTGCTTAAGTTGGATTACAAGGTGACTGGTGAAGAGTTTGAAGGCTTTAAGTGGACAGCCTTTTACATATGCGAAGGTAATTTTAACTCCATCTTTTTAGTACACCATCTCATGGACTTTTTTTAATTTATTTTTTTATTCTGTAAGTTATAATGTTCACTGTGTGTGTTACTCAATTCTGATCAAAGAAAAAATGGGAAGGAAATACAGATCAGAAAACAGGAGCAAGAAAAGAAATATCAGTCTTCGTTAGGTTTTCTCTGGATGGATACTCTTAGTCATCCCAGATTGTTAAGGCACATTGATGGTCAGCATACTTTGTTTTTTCCAGTGTCTGACAGACATGATGCAGGATGTTTTGTGGTGAATTTTCCTTAACTATTGTGATTGCCACATATCACTTTCCTTTAATTGTACAGATATTTTGAACACAACTCATCTTTCTGACTAAACATTTGACATACAGATTTTACAGATAAGTAGTATTTATGTATTTTGTGGTCATGAATGCTACAGTGTTCACATGTTTATAAGTGTTTTTGATTTGTAAATTTGATTACTTTTTATCTCTCTATGCTAATGTTTGAGATTTTTGTGTCCCATTTCATTAGAATTTTGATATTGATCGACTTCACTTGTATGTGGTTACTCTATGAACAAAAACTTACCTTCAGCGAGATTGTATCATTGTCAGTGGATGAAAAACTAGTTTTGTCTCCCAAAACAAAATCAAAGGAAAGTTTACTGCAAAGCAGGTATTTGAAAAAGCAGAAAAGGACAAACTACTTAATCATATGCAAAAGCTCAAGTTTAGGAAAGATTGCATCAGTTTCTTGGTGTTACTTGTGTGCAAAATTCTTAAGGGGAATGCAGGATTGTATCCTGCCTTAGTTTTCAGGAGAGATCCAAGATTGCATATTCAAGACAATGACAGCATCTAAGAAGTTTGTGGTCATGATGAAGAAATTCTGCTTTGTAAATGAATATGTTCTGCAAGAGTTGAGACTCCTTATCTAAGGAATGCAAAACTTTCACCAGGAGATTAAAATTTTTGATTTGAAGACAGATTTGCTGGACACTTTTTGTAATATAATTGGCAAGAACAACTACTTCAAAGACCTCCAAAGTGTTGCCAGAATGATGTTGATACTACCCCATGAAAAGCCATCTAGTAAAAGAGGATTTTCAACAAACATTAGTACTGTAGTAAGCAGCATAACCGAGGATGCCATACTTAGGAGCATGATGGTGTATGGTTGTCTTTTAAGATGAAGAATATGGTGGGAAAGGTATGCATATGAGCAAGGATGATGCATGCTTTATGTTGAGTGCTAGGATGAAGTATCAGCTGCAACTAGGTCATAAAAAGAATGAGAAAGCTTCTAGTAAAAAGAAAGAAAGAAAGCAAATACTGAAAGAATTCTTCTGTGTAAAATCAAAGAGGAATTTTCACTCAACAGCAAAGGGGCTTTCATAAGTAGAAGATAATGTGCACAGGCTGAGAAGAAGATAAAAATGGATCTTGTAAAGTCAAAATAAGAAGAGATTCACAAAAAGGAGAGGAAAATAAGAAAGCAGTTGAGTCACATGTGAAGCATTTGAAAGAGATGGACCAGCAAAGTTCACCAAAGTACAAGCTTGTCTAATGCGAACTGAAATAGATACAGGCTGAGCTGTCTTACTCAGACAATCATTAAGATGTAGTTGAGATCTTTAAGAGGAACAAGCTTTCACAGGAATACTTAGCAAACTACTGTATCATATGATCACTGTGTGGTTGGTGGCAGTTAGTTGAGTGAGTCACTGTTTATATGTGAGGTTTAAGTCAGCCTCTGCACTGGGGCAGCACCTTATGAGATCCCAGCATCATATCCTCATTAGGAGAGGGTTGGCACAGTGGTTTTGACAGCTGTGGTCTTTCTTCATATTTCATGGAGAGGGTAAATTGTATATTACATCTTTCATTGTAATCTGTGGCCAAAGCGTTAAAATGACATCCACATACAGAAATGCATCTCAATCTCTTACAAATAGCAGCTCCTTTACCACAGCGGTGAACCATAACTCATAATACAGAAAGAAGGAAACTGATATAAATGACAACATAAGTACATGAAAAAGCCTTTAATGTCAACAATGTATCATTTCTAAGTAAAAATAATTTTATTGTACCTCTGAGCGAGCACATAACTTTTTGTTGATATTGATGGGAACTTCAGAGAGAGGGCGCTTCCGTAGACTACAGTCAATATCAATCCTCTGAGGAGGCTCAGCATAATCTGTTCATAATAAAAGTAAAAATATCCTATTAAACAGCACAATAATTTCTATACACTTAAAACAGATGAATGTCTAATTTCTGTATGATGTGAAATCAAAGGTGGTATCATCATATGGACAAACAGAGGGTTTTACAACTGAATCATATGAACCTACTGTCAAAGGGCACTGTCAAATAGATTATAGGAAAGTATCACTTAAATATATTACAACCTTAAATGATTACTTCCTAGATGAAATCAAAGATCAAGACAAACTTAAAACAACACTTATTGGAGTCCTTCCACTTACTAAGGATGTCCGCATGTGATTACTGTTTGAGTTTTGCAGGGAGAGAGTTACACTTGTGTTGCCCAATATCCTTACCTTGCACATGTATGATGTTTTTACTCCTCTGTGCATACAACATGTATACATTCCAGCCTAAGCCAGGTACCCATTTATCGAGCAGACCCAAGGGGAGGATGAACAGTTGATTGGCTGTGGGCCAACTACTATGTCCAGGATTTCGACCAAAGCAGGCCCATAAGTGAATCAAAGTCAGCAACACTAACCATTACATAATGGAAACCCATACATAATTACCTATTTTTCACTGAACAGGAAGTTGTTTTACATGAATGGAGCCTAATATCTTGAACACTTTCTACTACCATACAAATTCTCATATATATGTATGCTGTCTACAATAACCGTATCTTCATTCATTTCATTCCATTCATCCACCACTTTTATAATATTACAGTGCTTCCTCACATCTTTTTCAATAAGTTTCTTGCTTTACTTCATGTTAAGTCCTCAGGCTCTCCTATACCTACATCTTTCGCAGTAATGTTCACTAAGTCATCAATATGGTTTCAAAACTTGAAGGTTATAATCAGGTCACCCCTCCCTCCTCTCTCTTCCATAATAGGCAAATCTAAGGCTTACAACCTTTCTCTGTGACTCTGCTATCTTAATTCTGTAACCATCTTTTTGCCATCCTCTGAACTTACTCCCTTAGCTCTTAGTGCTTTTCTAGGTGTGGTGACCAAACTAGAGAAGGGTATTCTAGTCCTGGTCTCATGTAGGATATGATCAGCTTGTTAAATATCTCCTAGTCCATATACTTTATACTTGAGGATAAAGGTACAGATGTAGCCACTCCTTACTTTTATATTTCACAGAAATTTTCATTACAATGCCCTGATTCTTAGCTAATGAACTCTATCTTCAAAACATAGAAATTATTAAGTTCTGTGTAGTTTTCATGATTATATCTCCTCTTCAAGTTCTGCTTCATCTATGCTCTTTTAATTACCTCATCTACTAAAATCAAATTTAAGCCTCACACATTTTCCAACAACCGTGTCACATGCTCATATCATATTCTTAATAACCATGCTAGTCTGTGTGAAGATAAGATACATTAATGATGGTACATTATCCATCATCCTAGTGTGTTCACTGAACACATTCTAGGAAATTGTCTATATGATTCTCTGTCACCATGAGAATCCAAATCTCACCAGCCTATTTTCATATAATTGAAATCCCTACTACCAGTATTATACTTTCTTTGGGAAGTGCATGTTTTACTACTTTCTTCACCATCCTGGCTGTTCCAGTGTTGCTGTCACTGTAACTGTTTTAGAGAATTATCAACATCTCTATCAAATTCTCTCCTATTGTTACCCTTACCATTATGTATTCTCTGAATGGACCATCTTCCTACCATTTACTGAAAATATCTTAACAGGAGACCCAATCTTCCTCCTCCTTTGTATTCCTTTTCCTTGCTTACCATCATGTACCTCTCTGGACAAAAGTTTTTTCCACAACCTAATATCAGGTGCATTTTTCCTTTTACAATCCTTGAATTCCAGCTTTTTACCACATAATACTAAATCATCCAACAGCATGTGTGTACAATACTTAAGTCTAGCACTGCTATCACCTAAGATTTCTGACCTCTCTGTAATACTTGCAAAGGTGGTCTGTCCTCTTGCCTCATTTGGCATCATCTGTTTTATACCCTCTGACTGCATTCTGTTTTCTTCCCTGGTGTAACACACTTGATGAGTACTCTACTGAATTTCAGCTTACTTTTGAGTTCTTTAGCCTGCCTAAGTACCTTGTGGCTATGTGATTCTAAATGAAACATAACCATAATGTTTAGATATAACCAGCAATTCCTTTTTTATTTATCAGAGACTGCATTAGGAAATTCTACCATCTCTAAAAACCCTTCCATGCACATTTCAGCCATCTTTCCCTTTTCCTCTTTATCTGGTGTACTTCCATCAAACACTCCTTAAATAATCAAAGATCTATGTCTATCCAGCTACTGGTTAACTAATCTTTCTATTTCTGCCACTCACCTAACAGCCAAGTCCAACACTTGTGGATCATCAACCTCCATACCTCTGGCTTTCTCAATAAGCATCCTTTTAGTTAACAAGTATTGATTTTGTATGCTCTGCACTTTTCTGAAATTCTCATCACTGTTCCATAAACTTCACTCATTGTTCTGTATCTAAGCGTACATATTCTACCTACAGCTTGAATCACTACCCTGAGCACCAAGTTTTTGTGTCCCCAAGTTCCTGTCCCATTACATCTGTCAACATGCTTTAAGTCAGCTGTCCAGCCTCAGAAACAACCTCACTTCTATGCCCACTATTTTCAGTAATTTCTGTAGTTTGTGTTTTCATGGGCATTTCCTCTTATTCAACAGCCTCAAAGATACCTAAAATAGCCCCTTCTGACCTTTCCTGCTCTTAAGCCATTCTACCTTCTTGTTGTTAACTGCTTTATAAACCCTCTGAAATGATGGGAATCTGTATTCTTTCTTCTTCCATACTTGTTCAGTGTTTACTCATGTTAGCAGGGAAGTGCCAGGAACAGACAAAGAAAATGCCTCATTTGCCCAAATCCATTCTCTAGCTGTTATGTGTAAAGCACCAAAACCACATCCCCTATCTACAACCATGCCCCATAGATCTTTCCATGGTTTCCCTGGCTGCTTCATATGCCCTGGATCAGTCTACTGACAGCACGTTGCCCCTGTACATCACAATGCTCCAAAGCACTCTATCCCAAGCATGCCTTTCACCCTCCTGCATGTTCAGGCCCTGATAACTCAAAATCTTTTTCACTCCATCTTTCCACCTCCAATTTGGTCTCCCACTTCTCGTTCCCTCCACCTCTGACACAT
>JAUUEG010526817.1:0-14019 GCA_032361445.1 Panulirus gracilis | reverse complement strand
TGGCCGTGGTATGAGAGATAGCTCTTCCCAATAAAGAATGCATCCAAGAATTATACGCGTTTACAATGAGCAGAATTGCATTGATCTTATCATCTACTTTCACCAATCAAGTACATGGTAACATTCACCACTTTCTCCAAACACGAAACATTGTAGCTTTTAACCCCCGTATATCATTAATCTTGATTGTCTATCTTGCTGCATTCTTCTAGCCATACCTATACTAATCGCCTTCAAGTTATTTGCATTTCACTGTCATGGCTAACTCTTTTTCGAAAATAAGGTTTTCTCGAAAGAAATAGCATACGGCCATTCCATGCCTAAGGAAGTATAGAAATCTGAAAAACCTTTTTTTTACTAACGTTTAATATCATAATCTGCCTGCTCTTGACTGTTTGGTCCTGTTTTCAACGAAAACTATAACTTTCTACTATATTCACTTAACAATCAATTGGTTCATAGTTCTTCACTTATTTCACTATTCTATATTCGAAATGATCAGGTGAGTTACATTTAAATGGGTAAATGTTCTGAACTTGGTGACGTCGTCACAACAAACTGGTGTTAAATCCTCTGGACTTCACAAATAAGAAAATGTTTCTACTATATTATCTTTATAATCAATTAGTGTGTTTAGTTCTTCCTAAATCTCGCTAATTTAGAGAGAGTGATCTGGCGAATTTTATTCAAAGAAAATCGTACGTATATATTTTTATGTTTTCACTGACCTCTCAAGGCTTATGAATCTGAATTATACTAGTATCTCACGGTCTGATACCCCTAAGCGCTGTAGCTGCTCACGAATTAAGTAAGCGAGACTTGATATAGATAGTAGATGTTTGAATTACAGACAGACAGTCAGACAGACAGCTCTATATATATCAATAAAATTTCATGTTTGAGAATTGTATCACTACATCTTCATTCTGAAGAACAGCCAAGCGGTACAGCTCATCAATATTCACATTGTTGATGGTATTAACTTTAAGAACACCAATGTATATATCACTAAGAAACTGTACCTTAGCTGTAAACTCTGATCAGAAGATTTCAAGAATAGAGACTCTAAGAAATGTTAACAGTAGTAATATCAGCACCAGCTTTTACATTTCCCTCGATTATTAAGTTATCGACAGTTACATCAGTGTAGTAATTAAAAGAGTCTTTTGCCATAACGAAGGACGACATAGTTTATAGTAAACAGAGAAATCAAAATGATTTGCACCGCAAGATAAGAATCCAACAGTTTCTTTTTCAGCATCACAGTATTACTGACCATATACAGTAAACACGATCTTTTTAGACGTGCTTCACATGTAAACGGCTGGAATCTGTCACTTCATGTGTTATTCTTTTGCTCACCTCACCTCGTCGAGAAGGTCGTAGATCTCCGTCAATACCGTCGTTAAGTAAACTCAGCAAACCTCAAGGTCAGCTTCTTCCTCCTCTGTGACAATGTTTGTAAGAGAATTCTGTGAGGGCTTCTTAATAACTGTTTCATACCCAAAGCAAAGGAATATGAAGATATTCCAACAACAGACCACTGAGTCCTTACGAGGCTGTTTCTGATGGTGGAAGATATCAGAAACACTGAATAGTGTGGTAAAAGAAGGCATTCAGATAATCAAAAGAGCATAACCCATAAACTGTCATTCTGACTATGGAGGAGCAAATAATGAAAGCCGTGTACTCGAATCGAAATATATATCAATTCTACTTTTAAACGTAACTACGGTGCTGCTTTCACGAACTCTACAAGGCAGATCGTTCCATATATTAGCAATCGTGTTGAAGATAAAGTACTTTCTTCTTTCGAGGTAAAACGTTTGTCACTGATTTTGTATCCATTTCTACGAGTCAGATCAGACGAATCAAATCTTAGATAATTCTAATAGATCACGATTATCAAAATCTTTGATCATCTGTAAAAATTTTTATCAAATTACCTCTTAACCTTCTCTTTTCTAAACCAAATGGATTCAAGTCGTATAATCTCATCTCGTGGGATTTGTTTCTCAGTCCGTGAATCATCTTGGTTGCTCTTCGCTGTACTCTTTCCATTCTGTCTGTTTGTTTTCTTAGAGAGTGTGACCAAAACTTAATACTGTACTCATAACATTTGTTTGCTCTTTTCACTGCTTCTGTGTAATGCTTACTTGGTTTCAGGCCACCAAAGTTCATTACATCAAAGCCTTCTTCCACACTTACCTTTTGCATTTCAACAGAATTCATATAGTAGCTCACCTTTTTGCTCTTTTTACCAATATGTAAAATTTTGCATTTATCGATATCAAAATTCATTTGCCACTTATGAGCCTATGACTTTTTTAAGCTGTAGATGTTCAAATTCACTTGTAGGTTCATTACCCAGCTTTGTATCATCAAAGAATTTTGATATTTTAAAATGCAGCCCTTTATCAATATCATTAGTATATATGAGAAAGAGAACCGGTCCCAAGATCGATCCTTGTGGCACTCCACTTATTACGTCTATTCATTCTAAGGCTTGTCCATTAATCACAACTCTTTGTTTACAGTCAGTTAACCAATTTCCTATCCACAAAAGCACAACCCCATCAGTACCATGTGGCTTAATTTTTGCTATCACTCTTTGATGAGTAACTCTATCTGAAGCTCTTTGAAAGTCTAGATAGATAACATCAACTGCTTTTCTTCCCTCGTACAAGCTGATTACATCTAAGAAAATCAGGCAGATCTATCAAGCATTAGCGATTTCGCCGAAAACCGAGTTGAGTATTATTTATCAAGTTCTGGCCCTCTATATGGTTTACAATTATATTTTGAGTGATAGTTTCCATAAGTTTTCCAACTACAAACGTTAAACTGATAGGAAGATAATTTTCGGGCAGCGACATAGTACCCTTTTTGAAAATTGGTGTTACACTTGCAAACTTCAATTCATATGGAAAATTTTCTCTAGCAAGTGACATTGAAAAAGGCAGTCAAGGTCTTAACTGTCTCATTTTAAGTCTCTTTCATTGATCTCGCATAATACTTATCAAGGCCTGCCTTTTCATTAATTTTCATATTGTTTATTCTGAAAGTATATCCTCAGTTTTTATATCAGTTTGTTGAAGAATGTTTTCTTCTCTTATCAGTGAACCTGGATTTGGGACATGGGTTGTGTCTTCACAACCCATGTCTTCATGGGTTGTGTCTTCACAACGCAAAATAGTCATTTAATATTTTTGCCACATTATCGTTGTCTTGAACCAAGTCATCGTTTTTCGTAATCATTATTCCAGTCGACTAGCTAATGACTCTCTTGCTCCTAACATATCTGTAAATTTCTTTAGTGCTTCTTCTCCTATTTCTAACAATATGCGCTTCATATTGACATTTACTTTGTCGTCCAACTCTTACTTTCTCAACTCAAATTTCGATACCTTACTCTATCATGTTAGTTACTAAATTCTCTGAGTTTCTTATGAGCTACTTTGCTAGACAGCAGGCACTTCATTTCCCCGTTCCAACACCTTGGTTTTGCTTTGGAAATACATCGTCTACTATGCACCGGTACGTACGTTCCCTCTGCTGCTTTCAAGATTTTTGTGAAGCTTTTTCAAACTACGTTCACGTCATTTTCATTGACTATATAATCTCAGGTTTGCCTGTCAAAAGCAATGCGAGCAACATTAAGATTTGCACGATTGAAATCAGTTATTTTCTTGCAACTGTCGTTTTGACCAACTTTTCATGCAGTGTTGAAAATGACCTCAAAAGTAATCTGCAGATCGTAGCTCTTCTCTACACCTTCTCGATCGAATGAGACGTGTGAGCAGAAAGCCCAGCATGAAACGGTGGGCTTCAATATTCGTATGTAAGTTATGTATGCTCTGAGAAGTTGATCGGATGGGGCACCGTGCTTCAGCAGGTAGAGAAGTCGGGATGCTCGTGATGTGATGTTACTTGTGTGTTCGGCTCACTTTAGGACAGAATCTATGCTGCCACTTAACGGTTTATAATGTTTACCACTATAATGCTGGTGTCCTGTACGACTGCACTCTGAAAATCAGAAGACAGGGAATGAACAGTGGGGACAAATTTGGCGGCGTTGCCAACGGTCAGTATGATGTCTTGTGGAGAACAGGTTTTATTTTTCTTGTTGTCACCCAGAAAAGGAAGTTCATAAAAACTGATAATCTCAAAACTAACTTTTTCATATATTTACTCGCATCGAAAGTTTGTATTCAGAGGAAATATGCACACGTATGTGGGCGTAGGAAAATAGCGCTAGCTGACACACCATCAGAACCCATCTGTTGATATCGTACAGGTATTTACAGTAAAGAACATGAATCCGACACAAGAACCAAGGTGTAATTAATTTTTCCTAAAATCCATGACAGCATATAAGTCAAGTATTAGAAGAAGTGTTAGTAATAAAAAGAAGAAATATTAGTAATAGAAATAAATCATCCTTAGACGACATTGACCCATCGAAAGGTCTACAGGCAAAGGTGGCGAGTGAGTAAATGAAGAAGGGGTAAGTGAGAGAAAACAAAATAATTGATACGAAAATAAAAGTGTGGCAATATAAATAAGGTAAAATATGATAAAACAGTGCCATAAGAATAGATATTGATGGAGACAGTATATGAGCCTATTCAATAACTTCGTGATAATAGTGTTATATAGTTGTAACTATACAACGTGAAGTGAATAAGGGCTTTGTATAACGGTGATGTATAAGACATACGAAGCCAAGGCGTCGAAACAGTGAAATGGTGAATTGTCTGTTGTCTAGGAAAACAGCCAACATGCTTCAGTTAGGTATGTAAATTTTCGACGAGACTCTTATGAGATTTATACAACAAAGTAAACGTCAATATGAAGCATATACTACCAAGAATAACAAAAAAAAGTTGTTTTATAGCTATGTCAGAAGCAAGGGTCATTACCCTGCCAATTGATCCATCAACAAAAGAAAACGCGTAATTTGATTGAAGAAA
Source organism: Panulirus gracilis (assembly GCA_032361445.1). Lineage (NCBI taxonomy): Eukaryota > Metazoa > Arthropoda > Malacostraca > Decapoda > Palinuridae > Panulirus > Panulirus gracilis. Next base: position 9,046 of record JAUUEG010526817.1, on the reverse strand, counting down.
ACTAATCTTTGGTAAAAATCTTAAAGGACTCATATGCATCTGTATTCACGATCGAAGACACAACTCTTGTCCCAAATCCAGCTTCATTGACAAGAGAGGAGAACGTTTTACAATAAACTGATACAAAAGCTGAAGACACACTATCAGCAATAAACGGAATGAGAATAAATAAATCGGCCAGATGAGTTTTATCCAATGACAATGAAAGAGGAGAAAATTGAGATATTTAAGCTCTTGACTGACCTTTTCAATACTCCACTTCTTGGGAAAAAAGTTCCTAATGAATAAATGTTTGCTAGTGTAACACCGATATTCATTAAAGGCAGTAAGTGCTGCCCGGAAATTATCGTCCTTTTAGTTTAATGTTTGGAGCTGGAAATCTTATGGAAATTATCATTTAGCGAGAATTGTAAACCATTTAGAGGTCTATCACTTAACAATGTTCTGCATATATTTTAATGAAATCGTTTATATCTAAAACATGTGTTTGATTTCTTTTATATCATCAACCAATGAACTACTAAGATTCTTACTACCATTACAACACTCGCTGCACTACAACCGTTGCTACCATCACAGACCTCATTTCCAAGTAAATCCTCTCTGTTACTACAACCCTCGCAATCAACGCACCCCTCGCTACCACTACAACCATTGGTACCACTACAACTCTCGCAACCAATGCAGTCGTCACACCAACATTGCTTCATTAGCCACGATTCTAAATTTGAAACCACTATAAACTTTGCAGGTACACGAATCCTCGCCACCAACCCTACTATTACCCCAACCCTCGCCACCAACAAAACTTCAACCCTCGCTACGACGCAAACCATTGCTAACACTACAACCCTCGCTACCACAATCCCCTCAATCAATAAATTCTCTCTAATACTACAACCCTTGCCACCACTACAATCCTTGCAACTAAAACAACCCTCACTACTCCCACAACACTCTCTAACACTAAATCCTTTGCAACCAATAAATCCCCTGCTAACAATAAAACCCTAAACCCTCACCAACAACACAACCCTCGCAACCATTGCAACCCTCACCCCCAGGGGCCGTCAACACATCTTTTGCCACGACTCCAACATTCGCAGCCACCGTAATCTTTGGTGATATACCAGTCAATACAGCCACTACAACCCTCACTACCTCTCCAACCCTCGCCACCAACCTAACCCCCACCACCAACCCAACCGTCACCACTACTACTAACCCTATCACCACTATAATCCTCACCACTACATACCTTTCTTCCACTAAAACCTTTGCCACCATTACAGCCTCGAAAATTAAGCAACCCTCGATACCACAAAACCCTTGCAATCAATATAAGCCTCTGTCGTCAACATTGTATCGTTAGCTATGACTCCAACAGTCGCACCCACTGTAGTCTTTTCAAGTACAGCAACTCTCGCCACCGATACAACCCTTGATACCACTCTAACTCTCTCCACCACCGTAATCTTCATCACTAACCCAACTTTCGCTTCCACCACAATCATCCCTACCGCTACAACCCTCGAGACCAATGCAACCTTCAGTACCACTACAGTTCTCGCTACCACTAAAACCCTCGTGTCGTTAACACCGCATCGTTAGCCATGACTTCACCACTCACAACTACAGTAATCTTCGTTAGTTCATTATTCCTCGCCAAATCTACAACCCTCTCTACAACTTCAACCCTCGCTACCAGCTAAACCTACACAAGAAACACATTCCTCTCTACCACGACAGCCTCTGCTACTACGACAACCGTCTCTACCATAACAACCGTCTCTACATGCAGAGCCTTCACTGCAACTACAACATTCGCAGTTAATGCAACCCTCGCTACCGCTACCTTGGTACCAATGCACCCCTCGCAACCAATGGAATACACGCTACCACTGTAATTCAACCCTCGCTACCACTATAATCCTTAATACCACAATAACCCTTGCATCCCTCATAACCAATACCATAATCGCTACAACAACAATTTTCGTTGTGACTACAACCCGCTTAGCTAATGCAGCTATCATCCCCAACTGTCACTCACAAACACTGTAATCTTAGTACAGCAATCCTCGCCACCATTACAATCCTCTCTATCACTTCAAACCTCGTCAGCAACCTAATCTTTACCTCTATACCCGTCCCTTGCTACCACGAGAGCCTTCGCAACCACTACAGCACTCGTTATAACTACAACACTCGCTACCACTACAACTTTTGCTACCACTGCAACCCTTGCTGCCAGTAGAACCTTCACTACCACTACAATCCTCACTACCTCTATAACCTTCCCAACCAATTCAACCACTACCACTACAATCCTCACTACCTCTATAACCTTCCCAACCAATTCAACCACTACTATTATAACCTCTGGTACCACTACAACCTTTCCACGTAATGCATCTCTTCTCCTCGGCTGTCCGCTGATGAAAGACTCGATATCACTCCAACTTTAGCCACAACCTAAGCTTCACCATTAACCGAACCTTCGCTAATACGACATCCTCGGTACCAGTACAACCTTTCCTACCACACAAGCCATGCTAACGCTGCAACTCTCCTAATTAAGGGAATCTCACTACCACTACAAACCTCGTTATCGTTACAACCCTAGACCTCTAAAACTCTAGCATCCAATATAACCCTAGCTTAACTCTCGGATACAAAAAAATCCTCGCACCGCTCACCTACAACTGCCGTTAATATCGCATCACTAGTTACAACCTCAATACTTACGCTCTCTGTAATCTTCGTTTTTGCACTAATCCACACCATCACTACAGCCTCGCTATCACTCTAACCCTCGTTATCAGCTGTATGTCCACCATTGCTAACGCTATAACCCTGGCTGCCAACCTAACATTCACAACAACCTCAATCTTTGCAACCGCAATAATCATTGCTATTATGAAAACCATTGTAACCACTACACTCCCAAGTACCTCTACAACCTTGTAACGAAAACAACCATCGTTACTACTATATCTTTTTCAACCAATGGAACACTCACCCACAGATATCGTCAACATTGCACCTTTACCTAAGACTCCAACACTCGTAACCACTGTTATCTTCATTAGTACACCAGTCTTCACTATGGCGACAAACCTCGCTATCATTTCAACCAACGCCACCAGCCGAGCATTCACCACTAACCCCTCTCCCGCAACCACGATATCCCCCGCACCGATACAACCTTCGAAACCTCTACAATCCACGCTACCACTACAACCCTCGCAACCAATGCAACCCTCTCTACTGTTAACCGCTCGCAGTTATTACAACCCAAGCAAACAGTGCAACCCTCGTTACCACTACAGCCCTCTCAACCACTACAGCCTTCGCTACCACTACAGCCTTCGCTACCACTACAACCCTCTCTATCACTAGAGCCCTCGCTACCACCACAACCATCATTACCACTACAGCCCTCGCTACCACCACAGCCATCGTTACCAGTACAAACCTCTCTACCACTACAGCCCTCGCTACCACCACAACCATCGCTACCACCACAACGCACGTTACAACAACAACCCTTGTAACCAGTGCTACTCTCGCTACCACCAGCTCCTCGCTCCCACTACATCCCTCGAAATCAATGTAACCCTCCCTACCTCAACCCCAAATGTGTTGAATAGTGCATCATTAGCTTCGACTCCAACACTTGCAGCCTATGTAATATTCGCTAGCATACCAGTCTTCGCCACCACTATAACACTCGCTATAAATCTAGTCCTCGACGCCGACCTATCCTTCACTACTAACTCAGCGCTCGCTGCCACGGCAGCCCTCGGTACCTGTACAATCCTCGGTACCACCACAACCCTCCCCTACATAAACAAACCTTGCTGTCACTTCAACCCTTGCAATTTATGCAACCCTCGCTACCACTATGACCCTCACAATGAATGGAACCATCGCTATCACTACAAACCCCACAACCATTGCAACCCTCACCAAAAGCTGTCGCTAACAATGCATGATTAGCCATGCACTTAACACTCGCAACCATTGTAATCCTTGCAAATCTTCCAGCCTTAGCCATCGCTATAACATTCGCTACCAATAGAACCCTCGCTACTACTACAACCCTCGCCACCTCTCTAACCGTCGCTACCACTAAAATCCTTGCAACCAATGTAACTCTTGTCACCACAACAACCTTCACAATCGATGCAACCCTCACCCCCATCTGTCTTCACCATTGCACCATCAGCCACAACTCTCACACTTGCTAGTTCACCAATCTTCGCCATCATTACAACCCTCTATGTCACTCCAACCCTCGCTACCAATCGAATTTTCACTACTAAACCATACTTCGGTGCCACGGCAGCACTCGTTATCACGACACTCTTCAAATCCCTATAACTCTCATTATCAATACAACCATCTCTACCACTAAAACCCTCACTATCAGTAGAACCATCGCTATCACTACAGCCCTCTGAACCAATCGAGAACCTGCTTCCATTAAAACCTTTGCAACCAATGTAACCCTTGTTACCACAACATCCTTCGCTGCCACTATAACTTTCGGTACCACAACATTTCTCACAACAAATGCAGCCCCCATCCCAGCTGTCCTTAAAATTGCATCATTTTTCACAGCCCCAACACTCGCAAGCACTATAATCTTCACTGTCACTCCAATCCCCGCCAATAACCTAACTTTCATCACACCCATCCCTCACTACCACGATGGCAATTCCTACTATTAAAACCCTTGGCACCACTACATTCCTCGATACCACTACAACTCACCCTACAGCTACAGCCCTTACTACCTCAATAACGTTCACAAGAAATGCAAACCTTGCTGCCACTATAATCCTCGCTACCATTAAAACCTTTGCAACCAATGTAATCCCCACCTCAAACTATCATTAAGACCGCATCATTCACCACGGCTGTAAATGATCTTCGCCACCATAAAACTCGTTATCATTCCAACCCTCTCCATCAATCTACTATTCACCGCTAATCTATCTCCCTCGCCACCACTACAGCCTTCAGTAGCACTACAGCACTCACTACCACTGCAAACTTTGCTACCACCACAACCCTTGCAAACAATACAACCCTTGCTACCACTACAATCTTTGTTTTCACTGCAAGCCTCATCCGAACTCTCATCGACATTGCATCATTAGCCACGGCTTTAACATTCGCAATCACTGAATTATCCTCGCCACGAAGGCAAAACTTGCTCGCACTTCAAGCTACGCTAGCATGCAAAACCCTCGTCTCCACTTTAACCCTGTCATAAGTTCAACCCTCGTTATAGTGCCAACCATTAACACCACATCAAATTTTATCATCACTTCAGCCCTTGTAAGTACCCTAATCTTAGCTGTCACAACAACCCCAGCCACTCAACACTCGCCACATTCCTAACCCTTCCTAACACCTTAACCTTCGACACCGTTCCAACCCTTGTCTCCACTTGAACCATCTCCACAAGTTCAGTTTTGTTGCTGCCGCAAGTCACGTCGTCACTTCAATTGTCGTCACCAACCCAACCCACACAAACACTACATTTCTCAGCTATACATCAACTTTTGCCACCACTCTGACCCTCGTCATTACCTAGCCTTCTCTTGCTACCAACCTTCACCACAGCAACCATCTTCACAACATGACTTAGGATACCAACATTGCAACTCTTGCCACCATTCGAACCCTTTTCACCACCCTAAGCCTCACCGCCACCTCTGTTCTCGCTACCACCTCCATCACCCCACACGACACCATCCTTCCCTCCTGCCTCCATCACCCCACACAACACCATCCTTCCCTCATGTTTCTGGTTAACTCCTTTCTTCAATATCCTAACCCAAACTAATAATCCAAACCTCGTCACTACACCACAACTGCAACCTTGGTCACCACACAAATCCTTCTCAACAACCAAATTTCTGCCACTACACAACTCTATGCTTTCACAATAAGTGTCGCCACAACACCATCCCAGGCCACCAATACTGCAACCCATCCCTCACAACCATCCCAAGTTTCACGCCTACGCCAACTTCATTAAACCACCCACTACTACCACTACACCTTTCACCACCAACGTAACCCTCTCCACCAACCCACGCTCACCACTGCTGCAACCCTTGCCAACGACCCAGTCCTCACCAAAAGTGTAAACCCTTAATACCATTTAGTTCTTCGCTACCTCCACATCCTTCGCTTAATGTCAACTAAGCCATAGCAACTACCCAAACATTCATCACTAATGTAACCCTTTCCACCAACCGAACGTTTACACACCGCAAGCCTCACTAACATACCAACTTGTGTCACTAGTCTAACTCTCATTGTGTCCACCCCAGTCTAGATCACCATCCAGAAACCTAACCCCGCCACCCAAACCCCGCTAGTACCCCTGTTCCCAGTAGTCGAGACGGTGACAGCCAACCTGGTGTTTGGCCGGTAATGGCAGGCGGGACGTGTACGGAACAGCTGGTGACGATGGCTTTGATCTCCGGCCAGTCAAAGAGCCCTGGACGCTTTCCGGGAATATGTGAGGAGCAGATCTACAGCCTGGCGTCCACGATGCTCTGTCCTGGTTGTGGTGTTGGCCTGTTGTTGTGGTAAGAGCAGTGACTCTGTGGCAGCGTTGAGGTGGTGATATTATCAGTACTGAATGATTCCTTGCTATAAGGGATGTCTTAGTGATATTAGTACTTTGGGCTTCGTTGCGAAGGAGTAATTTTACAGAGAGTAACATTGTGGTGATGTTGCCGCGGTGATGCAGTGGTGAAGTAAAAGGAAGTTGTGATAAAAGTGTTGTGTCTCATTGTGATTAGGGTTAATCATTACTATAACGGTTATACCTGTTTCTCCTGTGGGTTATACCTCAGTGGCGAAGTGGAGGTGGGGATGTAATGAATACTTTAAAGTGGTCAAGTAGAAAGATACTGCAAAAACTAATATAGAGGCAAAGTAATATTTCGGTTTTTGCTTTTAAGTGTCGTGCCGTATAGAAGTGGCACGAGCTGAACATCGTTACACGCTGATTGCAGTATATATCGTGGAAAGTTTAGGTAAAGTTATGACGGAAGTCTGCATTTAATGCATAAAACTATAAAAGGGCTCATTCCGAGGCGAACTTCTTAGCACGAATATTTGGATTGTAAAATAGAAGTCATGGTGACATATGTCAAGTCAAAGCAAAGAAGAATATCATTGATTTCATTTAATGTTAGTTAAAGATGAAGAAAAAACCAAAGGAAAAAACTAGAGGACATAATGAAGCATCAGGAAGAAGTACATCTAACTTTATGAAACTTTTTTATTTTTAGAGTAAATTCTTTCAACATTTACCATGCTCTCGGTATTCAGGAACATTAGTGAAGGGAACAAACGTGAGGTTTTGATCGATGAAATATGTACTTTCATCTGTATTAGTACAAAAGAGTAGTGATTTTGGTAATGCTGAGATTCTCTATGAGTTGTAGTACTCCACTATATTTTCTATATCATCTAAATTCATTGTATATCTTTGCAGTTGAACTTTCTTCCACTCTAACTTAATTTTTTTCCAGATAAAGTGCCATTGTATTTCGTACAACCTTGTTCTACGTAAAGAACTTCACATAAAAGAAATATGGAGAGTCCACCTGTGTGTGTATCATTACTGATTACAGTTTGTGATTATCCATTTTGACTAGCCTGATAAGACGCTCCTATCATGAATTCTGTTCTTACCTATCTAGGCAGCTTTCACTTCACCTACAAATTCTTTCCCTTGCATCACCCTGAATTTTTAACTTCATTACCATACTTTTGTGAGAGACATTGAAATCAGTGTAACTCATTCTATCTCATAAACAAGCCTAAAAGACTTTTCGTGAGTATCAGAATATCATGTTGCCTCTTATCTAAATCGTTCCTAAGGAATAAAGAAAAGTCCTCCATTTCTTGATCATTTTCATCAGCTTATACTTGTCAGTGATACAAGCTTGGTATTACCTCTTTTCCATTGGTACATTACCCTTTTCGTTTTCGAGCGTCTTCGTACAAGACAACCTACACAGCTTTCTCAGGGTTGTTACTACACGCTCCATGAGCACAGATGATGGAATCAGTTCAGTTCATAGCTAATGAATGACCCAACTCCCTCGTGAGCCTTCTTACATTTTGCCGTCTACCTTTACTACTATCTATCACTCAATTCCTAGTTCCCTAGTACCAGAGAGTCTGATTAATCTGTGGATAAGATGCCTTGCAAGATAGAATTCAACTGTCCTTACTTTGTAGATAAAGTTTGCCTATTGACGAAGGTCGACTTAGCCTTACTAACGTCTACATTACCGTAAATGATTCTATGAAATAGTTTGAGGTAACACTTTTGTTTCATCACTTCGGTCATCCTCCTCTCTTATCCTGACAATAATCACATTTAGAATTCTTGAATTTTTCAAAAGCTGCCTTGGTTACTGTGTTTCCTATACTTCTTATCAAGAACAATACTAACAATACCGCTGATTGTTTTTGGCCGTCCATTGCTTGCAATAGTGACTTGTTTTCATATGAGCTCATCTGTTTATGTTTGTATGACTAAAGAATCCTGCTCTGGATGAGAGCACATACGTTTGTCGTGCGTGATTGGATAATCAGTCATTACCCTTCAGCTAATTTCCTACAGTCAAATTTTTGCTTAAAACAGACGTAAGGAGATGGCATTCTTTTTTCATTTCTGTCAGACTGATGTTGAACCATTTCAGGCTTAGCTTAGCAAAGTATCTTTTCCCACAGCCTGAAACTTGTTCTTTTCTTAAAAGCGAAGACACATGGGTGATCTGACTTTAAGAAGAAATGTTCGAAGTCCTTCAAGTAGTTGTAGTAATAATAATGATAATGATATGATAATAATAATGATAGTGATAATAATAATAATAACAACAACAATAATAATAATAATAATAATAATAATAATAATGATAATAAGACAAGGGAGCAAATGGGAACATCAGTGAAGGGGGCAAATGGGGAGGTGATAACAAGTAGTGGTGATGTGAGA
>JAUUEG010525711.1:0-11707 GCA_032361445.1 Panulirus gracilis | reverse complement strand
ATTGAAGCCCTTATAGTTTTCCCTTATCATGATATACATGAAGTTATCAGATACCTTACTCATACTTCATACCTTCACAACCCCTTCTCTGATATTCTGGATTTATATCTCATCTCTAATCCCTTTTCCTGTAACTAAGGAATTTCATATGTTTAGTCTAAAAAGTAGTCATCTCTTCAAACTCATGCAAGGCATAGAAACAAATCTTTCTAAGTTTGTGCTCGTACTTGCTTACCTATTTTGCATTTCTTGATAACCAAAACTTTAAAATTTTATCTTGGAATCAGTATTGGTAACCAGTCTACTCCTTCCAGCTATCATTGTACTGGTTCATCTTGTTACATTTTTGTGTTCCTTGCAGCTCTTCTCAGCTCTCATTTCTTTAATCATTATGAATCTGTCATCACTCTAATTACTAGTATATATTGCACAAGGCAAATCCCTTGAATAATATCCTTTTCTTTGTTGCTATTGTTTGGTTATCTTCTCTTTAAAGTAAATCTGCAAGATACACTCTTCTGATTTTCCTCTTTCACTCTACTCTTTTAATCTCTACATTGTCTATGGGTGGTCTATATCCATTATTTGTTGATGGGTTAATTTCTTCTCTCTTCGTCAACATGAAGTAATTAATTCAGTATAAACTGGATGAAATGTTCAAAACTCTGATTTTACTTCAAAAAATATTTTTGTAATACTGAATTCTTTAGATCTGCCACCAGTGAAGAAGTTGCAAACATCACAGGAGCAGCAGAAGAAAGATTTTCACGTGTTGGTACATCACCAGCAGATCTTCATGGCATGTGGTACCCAACTGTACGACGCACACTTATGTGTTTATTTAAACTCTATCGTTGTGTTGATAGAAGTATATTTCAGGTAACTGAACAAAATTTTGTATACAGTACTTGTAGCAGATCATTTGAGGGTGGAATTGGTAATACAGATAGCAAATGATAGTTTACATGATAGATTTGCACATTATGCTAAAGATGACAGGGATTGACACTGAGAAAGGCATTTGAGAGAGTTGGTTATAGGTAAAGATTTAAGTTATTACACAGCATTTAGGCAAAAGCACTTACCATCAGGTGTATAACAATGTTGTTAATTGTAGCAAGCAGCAAAGCACACTTTGAAGGGGTAGTTCTCCATTTTTCATTTTGCTACAGGGTGTGTCACTGGAGGCTTTATCGGCATGTATGCAGAGCTTAAGTCTTGCATCCACATCTATCAGCAAGACCTCTTCCTCCTTAGATGCACAGCTGTTTGAGATCAAACATCTCCTTATCCTTCGAGAACAAATGGCACCCTTTCAGGTATGTAAATATGTCATGACAGTTAGATCTAGGGGAAAATTTTTAAACTGTGAATCATATGGAAACAGCATTGTTACCTTTTTATTGTGAAGGAGTAAAGTAAAGGTTTCATATGCAGTAATCACCTAATGAGAAAGCTCATGTATCTTAAGTTTCCAACTTCTTTCAGCAAAAATTATCATTGTAGAAACCAAAATCCAAGTAAATTTATTGAGCATGTTTGTTGCAAATGACAGAATAGATGTGAAAAAGCAAGGTAATGAGATACAGCTGGAGGGGGGGGGTTGTTTGAAACAAGATGTTTTGAGTATAAGTGGAGTGGAATGGAACCATGGGAGTTGAAGTAATTCATAGGTTTGAAGATGGGGCTAAAGTTCTGGGTGTATGATGGATGGGAACACCTCACTGAATATTTCCTTATCTATGAACCTGAAAGCAAATCTAATATTTTCTAGCTGACAGTGTGTGTGTGTGTGTGTGTGTGATCACTATTTGTCTGTTACTAGGAGAGTTTTACATTCATGGTTCCCTGCCTCTTAATCTTGTATGTATACCATGTTAGCCTTATTTGAACACACACATACACTCTATTTTATGCCAGGTGTGCATATATATGTGTCAGAGGATAGTGTACATAACATAGGGAAAGAACTGTAATGAGGTACAGAGTATCTTAGCATTTTAGGAGTTACTTTTATTAAGGATTCATAATCACTCAGCTTTGTGTGTATGTGCCAGATAAGTAAATTTGTACAGTATACTGTACATTATAATGAAAGTCCTTTTTTTTATTCATTAGCACTGAAAGCTCTTGCCTTAGAGAGTACAATCCACTGGTAGGTAGGCAGCCAATTACTGGGGAGGTACATTACCAGTACCACCCTCCTAGATATTAGGAGGGTTAGTGACATCTGTTTAGTGAACCAGCACTTTAGTAGTTGTCAAGTTGCATGCCTCTCACCCAGTTACCTGTCTTTTCTTTCTGCCTCACTAACATTTGGACTACTGGCATTTTGTTCACAAACATACAATCAATATCTGTCATATGTAACACTTAACTCATGCAGATCATGCTTTGTAACTCTAGATTTTTCTGCAGTGAGCACTATGTGTTAGCCCCGTCTTTTGGCAAAATGGTAAGAGCAGTAGATAGCAGCAGTAGGTAGAAACATTTAGGCAGGAGTTTTAAGTAGAAGTAGTAGGTAGGAGCATTAGACAGAAGTAGTCTTTAGGAACATTAGGTAGGAGCCTTTGCAAACACTGCACAAGGCTTTCCCTCTGCCAGTGGCTTGTTAAGGGTGAGGCAATAAAGGCCAAGAAGTGGCACTGGAGTCCTTTAGTTATGGAGACTCAGTTGCTGTGGCCACCCCTTTGAGGGAATTTCAGTTGGAACAAGCATCACAGATATAGAGAGATAGTACAATCCATTTAATGGAGATTTATTCTGTTGTTCATAAAATGTGTATGTTTCATTATTTCTCAGGTTGATGCATGCTTACATGAGACGAGCTTGGACTGGAGTAAGGTTCGTCATGCAGCACTTGGTTTGGTGCAAAAAAGGGGTCGACTTTTCTCCCTGTCTTCCAATAATGCCCTTCTTGAGTTCATTGTAGAAGGCACTCCACAGGTAGTTGTTTTTGCTTTTTCTTCTTTACATTTTTGTTTTTTCAAATGATGTTTTTATTTTCTTGAATTTTCTCCCTTTGTTCTTAACGCTACCTTGCTAACGCGGGAAATGGCGAATAGTTTGAAAGAAAAGAAAAGAAAAAAGATTCATTTCACATCACTTATGCCATTCTAGTAGATTTAAATCAGATTATATAATTTATTCTCGACTATTTTGGGTGAAAACTGAACTAGTATAACTTGCATTTGTGCTCATATGGGGAACAAACAAAAAAAAGTGAAAAAATAATTAAATCGTGGTTCGTTTAATGAAAGTTTTTGTGTAAGGAGAACAAATTGCCACAGAGGGAAGGGTTAATGAAATTCATCTTAGGGAATAGTATGTTGATAGGATTAGGAATGAAATTCATCTTAGGGAATAGTATGTTGATAGGATTAATAACAGTGGGCAGCCACCCAGCAGCTAGGCCTTCTTTTGGTTAGTAGAAAATCAGATATCAGCTTTTACAGGGGTGAAGCATACAATTTTGACAAGCCAGGCCATGTGATGGATTGTAAGTCAGTTTCCTATTCCTCAGGGGTGTCCATATGAAGGTACATCCCTCACTGACAGGCCTGATGTGCCTTCCATGAGCCTGTACTTTATACTTTTTTAGGTAGGACTTGCATAGCTTTTCTGGCTAATTCACATAGTACTAAGGAGGCTCCTACATCACAGATCTATGTGAACATTAGGAACTTAAAGGTTGGCTAATTCAGTATTTGCTGCTTTTTCTCCCCAGTTGGACTGTGGAACTCTTCCTCTTATCTTTCTCCTGATTCCTACTGTCTTGACTTATAGTTTTTATATTAACTGCATTTGTCATAAAATTATATACAAATAAAATCACCAACCTTCCCACATCTGCTGCTGGTATGTGCTTCAGATGTGTGAGTCAGATTAAGGAGCCACCATATTTACTTCCTGCAGTTAGGCAAACTACTACCTGAGGTAGTTGATGGCAATCATCTGAACTTAAACCTAGTAGAGTTGGTGCATTTCAGTCAAGTGTAACCTATGGATGACTTTGTAGTTAGGTGGTTGAGGAGGAGTTTAACTTCCCATCATTATAGTCCATTTGCCTTTCATTAAGAAATGTTGAAGGCACAGGTCTGCTTTTTTTTTCCTGTATACTTTAAGCAGTACTGACAAGCTGAAGTTTTTTACTCTGTAATGGTACTTTTGGTTGGTGACTGTTTCACTTCTGTGGTAAAAAATCAACTTTATGAATATTCCACTAAATGTTTTTATCATTATATAGTAGCCTAAATGAAAATGCCTAGGATATATTCTGCATATACCATTTTGCTTTGAATATGGGAAAAGACTAATATGATAAAGAGTCATGATTTTGTTATTTTAAAAAAGGGCATATCTATCACTAGCATGAAGACTAATTATAATGGCACTGTTTCAGGTAATGGAGCAGAGGCTGGACTCAAAGAGAGATCTAGATAATCGATTAAAGAAATTGTGTGAACAGCTGATATTTACATGTACTGAAACTCTTTCCGGTTCATTAACTTCATATTTATCAAAAGCAGAAGTCATACTTCAAATGAACAAGGAAGAAAGTGTCAAACCAATCTTGCTAAAGAATCAACCATTTGCTCTACCTGAGAAGGTAAGAATATATTTACATATATTAGTTGCATTGCAGAATGGTCATTGCCATATTATTTTTACTCATACTTTAAAGCATGTTAACTCTCCTGCTGGGCATCATGGTAAGTCATAAATAACATCTTTCAGGCTTCAATCTTTGCACATTTCTGATGTGGTTCTTTGCTTAACTCCACCTTCATTTCTAAAAAATTTGAGTTGCATGCGCTCTTCTCAGTCATGACTCAATTATGGGCTCACACTGTAGTACTCTAAGTCATTCTGAATTTCTTAACTTCTTTCTAATGTCTAAGGCTCCAGTCACAAATCAAAGTTCTAAATGAGGACAGGTCTTATATGAAACATAAAGAATAGTAGACATCAAAAAGTTTTTTCTACATATCCTCTGCCCTTTTTTGTGGGGCAAAACAGAAAAATGTAGAAATAGAGGTGAGATTGTGAAGACAAGTAAATTTTCCACCTTATGCTTCCATATCCCCTGCCACCCTGAATTGCCTTGAATATTTAGAAACTGACAAATAGAAAAGAGGGGGCAAGAGAAAGTGTGAAGACAGAAGGTAAAATAGAATAAGACTGGTGCATGATGCATATATAGGGATGGTTAGACTAGCATGGTTGCCGAGTTTTAATGAGAAAGAAATTAATATGAGTAGTTCTAATATGAAGAGCATAAGATGGTCCTGGACTCTAATTTAACTCTCCTAAGTTGAGAAACTAGTACTTAGAAGGCCTGTTATGATAATTATGTTTTCAGAATTAAGTTCCTACTCATTTAGATGGCATTATAGTTATGGATAATTGAATGAAATAACCATTATTAGGTTATTTATACTAGGTTTTGCAACACTGAGATATCACACTATTTAGTGTGTATTGAACCTTGAGTGACATTATTCTATATATGTCTCCTTACTAAAAATAGTAGTCTGTGTCCCATATCAAGTGTTAAGTTAGAAAACAACTTCTAAATCTACCTTGATCATTCCCTATAAGGGGTACACTAATCCTCTTCACATTATCATTTGCGTCTATGTTATACACCAAGCCAACTTGTGCTAAGAATTATATTTTTAATTTTTTTTTGATCACATCGACTTCCTTTCTTCCTTTATCTTTATACTTTGGAATAATAACTGCTTTCATTTAGTCATCAGGAATGTAACCACTTTTTCATGCTTTCAGAAACTTTTGATATCCATTCATCAACAGTTCTTCAACACCTCTATGCTCAAGCAATTTCATTTGTTAGGAGCATTATAGATCATTTTACCTCTGTAATATCCTCCTCTCCAGTATGTATATATTCCTCACTCTTTTTCAATATTTCTAACCTTAGTGCACGAATAATTGCATCTGTCACCATTTCTTTAAGATACCCTCCCTCCCTGCTATTACCTGATTCTTTGTTACTAGTGTTTTTTACTAGTTTTTTCCCAGATTTGTCTAATACGTTCAGACTTCTTACACATACCTTCTTCAAGTCACCTTGTTACTCTCCTTTATTTTTTTTTTTTTTCATTTGCCTGCTACTCCTTTCATAAATCTTCACCTCACTGTAAATTATAGCTTCACTGCTGCACACCTCTGTGGCACCCTCTTATAATACACACTTAAACTGCTCCCGCATCACTATAACCTCTTCTTATATACTGTTGTAGTGGATGTTCCCAGCTTCTCATTTACTTATAAACCTAAGTTTAACTCATTTATGCTTCAGCTTCTCAATTTTTCATTCATATTTCTAGTCCTGTACCATTTTCAATAGAGGGTTAGTCCCTCTTAGACTGCATATTGTTTACACAACCAATCGTTTTCATTCCTTCAAGAAACATCATCATCCTTTTGTCTCTGAGGCTTCTTTTTCATATTAGTTACCAAGTTGCATATTCATTGCTTTGAATATATAAGAATTGCTCCAAACATTGAGTAATAATGTAAGACTGAATGACTATTGTTTTGTCTCTACAGCTTGCAGATGTAATAAGTTCTTCCCAGAAAAATATTCGTACTCACTTGCCCAACATTCAACGAAGCATGCAGCTCTATTTGGCCAATCGTGATACAGAATTCATCCTTTTCAAGCCAGTGCGTGCAAATATCATCAACTCATTTTCCAAGGTCCATAATATAATACTAAATAATTACAGTGAAGATGAAAGAATAATTATCGCCTGCCCATCTCAAGAGGAGGTTTCAGTACTTCTCTCGTCTTTGTTCAAAAGCTAATGGTGCCATTGTATAAGTTGTATTTAAGATGTACATATTATTTATCAGTAGGAATCTATAACCACTACCTTGTTTTTCAAGGACTTGATTAAATGGAATCTTCATTATCCATATCATTCATATTTAATATTTGCTACGATAAACTTTTTTGATTACCAAATAGAGAACACACAAAGTTTCTTTTTACTGGATAATCGAGAATCTATAAATCTTGCTCCTGTGTAAGTGATGTGTTGATGTAAATGGTTTTATTTCTGGCAGTTAGAATGTTGATCTATGCAAGAACAAGGTTATTTTCAGATGTTATGGAGTATGAATTATGAAAATAGATATTTATATTGATTGCAGATTTTTTATATTGTTTGTTACATGCAATAATTCACATGCGTGCTAATTGTAAATAAAAGAATTGCCTTAAATCAATAAATCCATTGAAAAGATCATCTACAGATTATGTTATATGCTTTTTCCTGCTTTCTGAACTGGTTGATCAATTGAAGTTTTCTACCTGTCCATTTTTTTTTTGAGGTGCTGAATGTTTTGGTAAACAGAATAATCTTTTCTTTTTCATAACATTTTTGCTAAACCATGTATTTGTGCCTGTTTTCATATTGAGTACATTCCACTCTGTATTAAAGGTAAAGCATCAAGCCAGATGCTCCTCTGATATGATCAAGCTTTCAACGTCCTTGTTGAAATATGTCTTTATGTATATCATCTTGTGGATTACAGCAGGAGCACAGTGATCCAACTAAACCAAAAGAAATAATACTTAAAAAGCAATTAAAGTGATAACCAAGCAAGCTTGCTTACTGAATATGAATTAAACAAGTATGAAAACTGAAAATCTTTATATAATCAGCTCATGTTAAGTGAAACAAAGTACATCCAGACTTACGTATTTACATGCATTCACTGTGCACACAAACCTGATTAATCACCAAGTCTTTCATTTCCATTTCCTCTTTCAGTTATCCACAGCCTGTTTCCAACAGACATAGCAGTTATTTCTGAGCTTGAATCTGATGTCTTTTAACAAATGATTCACTAAATTTACTCATCTTGTGCGGTCTGTTTCTTCCCCTTTGAAGTTCACTTGAGCTGTCGTAGATCATCACAAGGTAAGTGTTATATGTTTTATATTTCTCATCATTTTCAGCATAACTTCACCCTTGAGCAATTTTTGACTTCATAACTTTTCACATATTTATGTCTTCATTCATTATCCTGTTTATTTTGAAATTCCTTTAAACATTACTTACTACTTATTTCCCACCCCAGGAGTTCCTTCTATCCTTATGAGGCTCCTGCAACACATTCACAGATCAGGATCACAGGGTTATTCATTTTACCCACTCTTATTTCTAGTCTGTCTGTACTCTTGTAAGTTAGAACATCCTGTCTATAAATGAAGTGAATCAAGCGCTCTTTTATGGATATTCCACTTTTATATCCCCATTTATCAAGTACACCCAAACTCCAAAAAATTTTTTTCATCACACCTTTTGATCATTAAATTCTTATGGACTCATCACATCCTTGCTCAGCATTATTCCCGAATATCTAAATTTTTTACATGCCATTTCTACAGATGAAACATATATGACACAGAGACAGCCACTCTTATTGCCAAAGCAACTGCAAAAGATTGTCTTGTGCACAAACATTATCAAGCACATTGTTTTATAAAAGCATTTGTTTTGAGTGTTGATTGCTTGCATTATACAGAGCACCGAGTCTGGGATACACAAATATGTTTGAAGTTGCTCAGTTTACTAAACATTGTAATGTTTTCAGATATTTTCATATCTTTATTATGTTGTGCAACTATCAACTGATACAGTGGCCAGATATTTAGTGTGCATGTATAATACCTTGGTGAAATGGGTTAGCAATGTTAGACTGAGCATTTGGCTGGAATGTAGGGTATCTTGATTACAACTCTTTGGTAAATAAGGAGCTTTGTGATTTTGCATCACTTCTTAATGTTATGCAGACTCCTCTGTACATTCTATCATGAATTTTTTATGTATATTGTTGTTTGTTAAATGACTTCAGAATATATTTTTTTCTTGCAAAGCACTGGTTTCATATACTATATCATATATGCTGATTTTTTATATTAGATACTTCATGGTAAAGAAGTGCCTTATTCTATGTGGTTTATTACTTTCTTGTAACATGCAGTTATACAAATGCATTATCTTTCAATCTGAAAACCTCTGGCATTTGTTAAACATAATAACAATCAAAATACGAAATTATATATATTGAGGTGTAAAGAGAGGATGTTAAATACAGATTAAAGACAGGTTGAAGTGTAATGGTATGTTAAGGCACTAACTGCTAAGCTAGATATTGTAGGTTTGAGATGTTTTTGTGTTTAATTTGTAATGTGCTCCTCAAATTCTGAGCTAAGATATAGGAAATGGGAGATCAGCAGCTGTTGTATTTCAAGTAAGCAAATTTTTTCCTCATGCTATGGACTAAGAAACTTGTGTGTTTCAACATGTACAAGGCTAATATTATTGGGTCTTTGTTAATGAGATCAAGATAACAAACCATAAATATTATACAATAAGTTAGTAAAATTTTGAGTTAGGACTTGTCACCGTTTTCAAAATAGTTACTAAACTTCTAGAGGGTTAGAAACATGAAGGATTTAGGATAAGAAGGGCTTTATAGGTTAGATATTTCCACTTGGAAAGGCATTGGAGAAAACCAATGAAAAAGGAAGTGTGTTTGGTCTTGCATTTAGAAAAGCTTTATTATAAAATAACAAAAAAGACACAAAGGAATCTTGACCCTATGAAAGTGATGAATGCTGTTAAGAGTTTTTAAAATGGAAGTTATTATTTTGGGAGTTAATAAGAGGGTTTGAAATAATGTTGGAGTTCATTTGGACAGTATAGTCACAATAGTTAAGTTTCTTACAGAAGGGCAACACATGATGTAAGGACTAAGAGGTACAGCGCACAGCTGAACATTTGTGCACAGGTGACTCGTGTCATCGAAAAACTTAGAATGTCAGTACACTTGATGCATCATGCATCAAAACTTTTACATGTTCACCAGAGGTCCAATTTTCGGAAGGGCACATTTCATTGTTTGGAATGAAAGCTAACCTTTCCTATGCATTATTTAGCAAAAAAAAAAAAAAAAGGCCCATTTGGGTGAAGTGGTGGGTAGGAACATTAGGTAGGAGCTTCCACAAACACTGCACTAGACTTGCCCTCTCCCAGAGGCTGTTAAGGATGAGGCACTAAAATCTAAGAAGTGGCACTGGAGTTGAACAGTTATGGAGACTCTTTTGTCATGGTCATCCCCTTGAGGGAGTTCTCATACGGAACGGACATCAAAGACAAGAGATAGAACTTAAACATATTGCTGACAACTAAGTGTACATGCCACATTTGCCTTAGGTATACAAGGAAGGTTCGTCCTCATTGTGTGCCAAAGTGGTAACCTGTAAGAGTCTCTGAATAAAATGGCACTTAGGTTTAAGATTTTGGTATCCGAGGGTGTAGCTTTAAGACGACATCTGGTTTTGAGATGTAGAGAAAGTTATTCTGGGTAGGTGAAAAGTGTGACTTAGGTTTAGAAGATGAAGAATGTTAGGCAGAAAGAGAACTGAGGGTTCTAAATGGGGTAAGGAGGGAAACTTTATTTTTGGCATGAGTGTACTATATGCTAAGTTCCTGGAGTTGAGATATGAAGAGTAAAAAGAGCAAGAGAAAGGAATATCTCTCAACTTTCTGAGGTTATACGAGAGTATGAAATTATTATACTAAAATGCATACATCTAAGTAGGAAAGAGATGGAAAAATGAACCGAGCTTAACCATGATATTAAAGGCAGTTTGGAATCCAATCCTAATTCATTTACAAGTTGATAGAAAGAGCATGGTAAAGTTAGGAGGAGGGTAATGACTAAATGACAAAGGCTGTTTAGAAAGATGGATAACTACTAAATGAAATACAGGTGATGTAACAACAATTTTCTTTCTCAACAATACATCTAGTTTTTGACCCATTCCAATAATTAAATAACTACTACATTTAGAGAACTGTACTCTACTGTAAGTGTTTTAGTCTTTTAACCTAAAGTGTCACCATATACAAAGCAAAAGAAAAAATATTCTCATTAACAAATAAGAAAAAATACACAATTATCAGTCAGAGTCACAATCATTAACCTCATCTTGATCACCTCCCATTGCTCTCCAAAATGCGACAGCTACTTTTTCAGCATAATCTCTTCGCTGTTCAGGTGGAAGGGATGCTGCAGTTCTCTTTAAGTGCTCAAAGTTGGAGAAGAGGTTTTCAAAATCATCATCATATCTGTGAAGGCAGTCTTCAAGCAAGCTTGGATCTACTGATTCACCTGAAAATAATTAGGAAAAACCACAGTATAGTTATTGTAGTAAGGTTAATTTCAGACAGTACCCAATTAACCCCTTTAGTCCTGACTTCATAGAAAGAAATGTTTCTCCCAGCATGAAGAAAACTTGCAATATCTAAAATGCTGTAGAAAAAAATTTGAGCCATTTGAAAAAAAAAAAATAACCATTTATACAATGTCACAGACGTTTAAACCTTACAGCAACTCTTAAGTATTTAGTCTTGACATACAGTTGTCCCTTCACTCCTATTTTTGCCATTATTAAAAAAATTTCCGTTAATCATTTACATATTCTTAAAAAAATATTGAAATATGCATCTTTAAACAAAACAGGCAAAATATTTTGATTGAAATATTTCATAAAATATAACATTATGAAATACAGAGTACCAGACTGGTGAAGAGCAGTGTGGTTTCAGAAGTGGTAGAGGATGTGTGGATCAGGTGTTTGCTTTGAAGAATGTATGTGAGA
>JAUUEG010524606.1:0-14034 GCA_032361445.1 Panulirus gracilis | reverse complement strand
ATCTGCTTATTAACTCTCACTATGTCAGTCTGTCTGTTATTGATAATTCCATTCCACTTTATAAAGAATGGATCAAATGCATACAGTCTGTCAGTTTGCTTGATTGTATCCAGCTGATGTCCAGCATAATTCCCTATCCTATAGAGCTTTAAACAACCATGGTGATATTACACATTTCAGACAGCCTGCTTATTATACTCATACCTCACACAAATTTTTCTTCCATTGTAAAAGCTTAAAAAACATTTAGATCATTATGTAATAATTCTACTGTATACATTTTCAACAGATAATGCAGCATGTGCTTTCCTCTTTTTGGATAGAACTTTTCTCACTACCTGCCTGTGAAGAGGACTCTTGTTCACACTCCCTCTTCTATTCCCAAAGGATGTTGATTTTTGTCTACCAGGGACTCACTATTCCCTATAAATAGATCACCAGTAATGTTGCCATAAGAATTGACAATATTGTTACTAAGACATTCTTCTTTTCAGTAATCTTAACTCTACCTTCATAGAGTAAAAAAAGTGACTGGCTTTATGCAACCATTAAGCACACAAACACTCTCTTGCGTGTCCATACATATTTTCTAAATCCATTTAACAGCAGTTTCACAAATCCTCACCACCTAATATGCACTCACGAGCGTGATGTTACTAAGACTTATTTTCTTTTCATTAATCTTAAGTCTGCCTTTATAAAGTAGAAAATATTGTGGCTTTTTCCAACCTTTAGGTACAAACACTTTTGTATGTTCCTGTGCTTGTTTTCTAAATCCATTTAACAGCAGTTTCACAACTACTGTTTATCTCCCTCAATCTTATCTCATTTTTAGGTTTACTGCATAAATGCTCCTTTTACCTCTTTGCTAATATTCTCCTCTTTCCATAGTTGTTATGCTGTCTTAACCTCCAGTCTTGCTGTACCATTGACTGTGTACCTCTTTCCGAAATAATTCACTGTTTTCACTTAGATTTTCAGTCATCATTCTGTACTGTAATTTGTTTTCCTTTTAATCATATGCATTAACTCTTTTTTCTGTTTATTATTGACTTTATACTCTACACTCCTTGAACTCCATTCTTCACATTAAAAGACTTCTGACTCTTCCAATGTCTTCCTGTCTCATCAAACAACTTTCTTAAATCTGTTTTCTGTCATGCTGTCTTTCCCTCACTATACATGGAAAATGCTTTCCTAGAAAATGTGCATATCAGCGCGGTAAATCTGTGCATGGTGAACCTAAAAAAATATGAAAAATATAGTGTACTCACCATAGAGAATTGTTACATAGATTATAACTAAGCTCAATGGCATATTTCTAGTTTTAATTTTGTACTCAGAATGACAATTTTCCCATTTCCTTAATCAAAGGATATCTTACATTTGTCATTCCCAGCAGTTAATGACTATGACTTTATTTTCTCTACCTTCAAGACTGTTTGGTGTTTTCAAATTTGTTTTGAATGTCAAGGATACCTTTCGTTTCCTTAAGGGTGCCATAATGCATTATAATCCAGAAAGTCCTTTTATAAGTAACTTAACTTGTAATAGCATATTAGTAATCATACAAAAGGAAATAATTTATAGGAATGGAGCTTTTGATTGGATCAGAATATCCACTGAAGTCAACAACAGGGCTTAATCTGCATTTTTTCCAAGTCAAAGATCAGCAAATGTAATGCTACATTCTGATTATTAATTGAATAATTTTTCAAATTGAATGTAATCCTTTTAGAAAAATTATAAGGATATTATCAATATGAAAAGAATGATGAGGTCACTGCTGTAAATGTGATAGTGATATAGGGAAAATATCTCTTGTATATTACTATCACAAGTACAATCCAGATGTTTACATAAGATTTTTTTCAATAATAATATCCTTGTAACATTACTGAGATTGTATTTAATATTTGTAAAGTATCATTTAATACATACCCATTACGGTTACATTTGCTGGTCTCAGACATGGAGAAAAAATATGTTAAATCAGTTTGTTAACTAAGGTGGAAAATAATGATTACCAAATTCAGTCATATGAAAAGTTCACTTCACCAAAAGTCTTCTGTTTTGTGCTTATTGATTTGATTATGCATTCTTTTAGTGTTGAAAAGGAGGCCAATGTGTAAAATCGATTGATTTACATGATGCCCTGGTGCTCCCTGCCTGGGGTTCAAGTGTCTTGCCACCTCTGATACCACATGACCCTCACATCTATACAGGATTTCTTTCTGAACTGCAAGCCAAATGTTTACTTGGCCTTTTTGTTTGTTGTATGATGTAATCGCAATTATAATGCATTTACAGTAAAATGCAATTGTGAAATGATAGCAGTATGCCTGTAACAAAGTACATATACTTTTTCATAGGATTTTCTATTCGTAGGGTTAAGTATGCTTGAATTTTACATTCAGAATTTTTTTTGTGAAGTTCATCAGAAACAACTACATTAGCATTCTAAGAAATAAACTGCCTTTTAAAATTTTCTGTTACTGTATTTCATTAGAATTTTTCACTTGAGAGTATTTTCTTGCTTGGTTGAGAGTACCATTGTCATGATTTGATAATTATTTCCTCATCCATGACCTTGGTACTTTGTGGAAAACACAGATGTATTGACTGTATTGTCGTAGGCTTCATCAGTATTGTATAGTAAATAGTAGGCAAAATTCAAATGGCCATCAGAGTGAAAGAAAGAAATCATTGGATGTTGTGGGAATTAAAGGGAGGAGATACTTATAATGATCAGAGTCAAAGGTGTCTCTCCCAGGCCCTGTTTGTGGGTTGGGGAAGGGCAGCATACATGAGTGAAACACCCTACACTTTCTGAAATTGGTTGCAAAAGATGAAATGTACTTGAATGAAATTGCTCTTACTGGGCACATTCATAGTTGGGTGAGATATATTACTACAATTCTGAAGCAGCTTCTATTACAGCAATTTTTGATTGCCTTTACATCACCTAACCCTCACTTTATACTGTTTCGTTGTTATCTCTTTCTCGTTCACATTTTCATAGAGGGTTAAGTATTATACTTTCATTCTTTAACTTATCAACTTTTGTTTACCTTTCTCTTGGATTCACATTTAGAGCCCAAGATTATTCAGTATAAGATTAACCCACATAGTTTAGTACTACCGTATGTTTTGATAAGCCTAAACACCTGCTTATAGATTTCACATCATATTCTTTCTTATAACATAATAGTACTCATATCTACCTTGTCCTTTTTGTATCTAAACCATATGTATGTCCATGAATCCCTGTGTTGTAGTAAAACAAATGCTACAAATTATGCTTCAACATGTCCCATGACCCTTCATGCCCTGAATGTAACTACCATAAAGAAAACACAGAGCACTTACTGCTCAGTTGCCCTGCACTCCCTTTGTATAGATGCACACACATCATCAAAACACCTTATGATGTGACCTGTGGACCCAACTGGTGGATGTTACCAGCTTCCTTAGTACTCTAGGAGACTTATAAGGATAGAAGGGACTCCTAGAGGCAGGAAGTAAGTATATCCTGATGTTAAAAGTATGTATTTGCAAAACTTATACATGCTGATGCATATACTTTAAATATCTCTGATGTCTATTTCCCCTAGGAACTCCCACTAGGGGATGGCCACAGCAGAAGAGCCTTCATAACTGGTGAACTTCAGTGCTGCTTCTTTGCCTTTAGTGCCTCACCCTGGCAGAGGGCAACTCTACTGCAATGTTTCCAAAGGCTCCCATTTAATTTTCCTACTAGCTACTTTAACTAATGTCTACTTAATGTTCCAACCTACTACTTTGACCTAATGCTTTACCTAATGTTTCTTCCTACTATTTCTACCTATTTTTTCCTACCATTTTGCCAAAAGACAGGGCTAGCACATAGCACTCAACTCAGGAAAATGTAGATATACAGAATGAATTGTGAAAATTAAGTGTTGTCAAGTGTTATATGGGACAGAGAGAGGTTGTCTGTGTGTGGACAGAATGCCAGTAGTCCACATGAGGGTGAGGTAAAAAGGAAAGACAGCTGCCTGGGCTAGAGGGGGTGCAACAAGACAGCCTCACTACGTAGCCATCAATAACCCTCCTGATATCCAGGTGGGTAGTAACAATAATATATCTCTTTTGTTGGAGACTGCCAACCAACTACTACCCATATACTTAATCATCACTCCTTTGTTTCTCATTCATCCATTTATACCACCCTCACAGCGAACTTCTTTCCTGGGTATACTGTATTCGTTTGCTGTTCTAAGTTTTCTCTAGAAAGTACCTTTAGCCTCTTCTCTCTCACTTCATTATACATATACAACAATGGATTATAGTCATTTGATGAAAATTGTAAAATTTTAGAATTATGAAAGCAATAACTTTGATCTTGTTTTTGAAATCTGGTATTTTTTTGAATTACTCATGAATTATGAAAATTCTCACCTTCCTTTACACAGCTATCTGTACCACACAACAAGCCTGATCTCACACCTATCACTCCAATTTAATCATATGATCTACAACTCCATAGCTATGTGTTGCACCCACCAGATGTATCTGAATTACTCTACATTAATATATCTGCAAGTTTCAGCCTTTTACATTCATCATCTGCTTCTCTTGTATTCTTTTCAGCCTTACAAATCTACAAATCTTGGTGTGTGTAACTGCAGGTACCCCTTTTTTGTTCCAGTTCACATGCACCTTCTCTGGGAATCAATTTTGTATAACTAGCATTATTTTTATCTCCATATTTTATGTATATTTCATATGATTATCATATTAATATTTATGTATATATTAGAATTCATTTTAATCATCTTAAAAGTATACCAAGATATATGAATCTTTGTATCTGTTGTGTTATTTATTCCATCCAGCTTTTAGTGAGACCACCATCTTTGGTTAAGCAATACATCCTTGGTCATTCATTGTTGTATATATTGTGTTAAAGCAGCATGGGTGGAACTTTCATCTTGGATGCATATCTCATACTGTACTTTGCTGTGATTCCTTACACTAGTAATAGATTGGGACTAATCTTTTGTCAATAATGGGCAAAACTTGGCCTGTAGTAAAGATCTATCCTTCATTGCCATTTTCATCTTGCTTTAAGATTCTACTTCATCTAGTATCTTGCATAGATATTGTGGATGAAGTTAAAAATTTACAAATATTAGATTTCATAGGAAGGTTAAAGATTTCCTAAATTTTCATGCTTTGGATGTAACTATTATGAATTACTGTAAGGGAAGTAGAGTTTTGACAGTAAGTGTAAAGGAACAAGACAGGAGGGATTAGCTCCTATCTTTGGTATGGGATGCCACTCAGTAGTATAACAGAAACTGTTGGTAGGGGATAACTTAAGTAGCAACAGAAAACTAGGAAGCAAGTTAAAGTACATGATTTTGCTTATATTTTTTTTCTTTTTGATTTCTGAAGAATGGCAGGTCTTTAAAAGTGTAAAGATGACTTAGGGTCATGGCATGATTAAGTTACCAAGGGATCTTATCCCTCCTTGAGTATGGGGTCATCACTGTTTTAAAAAGATTTTTTGATGAGCTCCTCTATCATCATTTTTGTCTTAAATTTTTTTTTATGAATTCATCTATCATCACTTTAAGTATAAAAAGAAATACCAAGGACTTCAGACATAAACAGACCAACCAGGGCCTTTCGAGGCTGTTTGTGATAGTGGGTTACATCAGAAACTCACAGATAACTGTGGTCAAAGTAGAAAGATACACCAATGATTCAAAGAGAAAAACCTGCAAACTGTCCATGTGACTGAGGAGATACAGAGAATGTTGGTTATGGACTTGATGTGAAATATTTATTGAGTCTGTTCTTGAATGTATCTGTAGTACTGCTGTCAACCATGCTAATTGGCAAATCTTTCCATATGTTAACAATCCTGTTGAAGAAGAGTACTTTGCTTCGTTCAAGGTGAATGCCCCACAAGTTTGTATCCATTACTATGAGTGAAATCAGATGAATGAACCTTAAGTAGCTTGTTAGACTGAGATTATAAAAGCCTTTGATAATTTTGAATACCTGTATTAGATTACTTTTTAACGTTTTCTAAGCCAAATATATATGTCATTTAATTGGCTCTAGTAGGATTTGTTTCTCTGTTTGAGAATCATCTTGGTATCTCAGAGCTTAGTATTCTTTCCATTCTGCCTATGTCTTTTTTCTAGCAAGGTGACCAATGGTGAATACAATATTGAAGATGGGGATGCACGAATGCACTGTAAAGAGTGAGGATGATTTACAGTGATTCGAAAGCCTACCTATGAATTCAAGAATTTTTTTGCTCTTTTTTCTGCTTCTGTATACCGTTTACTTGGCTTTAGGTCACTAGAGAGATCGTCTTTAACCTTTTGTCATTCAATACAAGTCATGCTGTATCCTACCTTTTTCGTTTTTACAACTATGTAAAACTTTGCATTTATTGATATTAAAATTCATCTACAACTTAGAAGCCCAGACCATTATTTTATCTATGTCAGTTTGAAGCTGCAGACATTCAAGTTCAGTTGTAGATTTATTTCCCAACTTTATTATCATGTGAATTCTGATATGTTGCAATGCAGCCCATTATCAGTATCATTAACATATATGAGAAAGATAACTGATCCCAAGACTGATCCCTGTGGCACACCACTTGTTATGTCCAACCATCCTGATGCTTGACTATTACTGACTGCTCTGTATATTGCTGGTCAAAGTATTTCCTAACCACCAAATGACAACTTTATCAACACCTTGTGACAAGTAATCTTTGATGTGGAATTTTATTGAATGCCTTTTGAAAAAATAACTAGGTGCCTTTCACTGCTTTGCTTTCATCATACTCATTACTTGTATCATAACAGAAATCAAGCAGATCTGTCAAGATATGAGCAGTTTCATTGGAAATCACTGGGAATTATTCATTAAGTGGTAGTCTTTTAAATGGTTTAAAAATTTGTTTCAAATGATGGTTACCATTTGTTTTCCAAGTACAGATGTTAAGCTTATTGGATGATAATTTCTGGGCTGTGGCTTGTTACCTTTTTTTGAGAACTGGTGTTACACTATCACACCTCCATTTGTATGGAACTTTTCCTGTAGAGCCTTACTGAAAACAATAGTCTACAGTTTGACCATCATTTTTCACCTCTTTCATTGTTTTTGGAGAAAACCTATGAGGGTCTGCTGTTTTGTCTGTTTATGGTGATATGTTCAACTTTCATGTCAGTATGCAGCACAACATTCTCCTCCCTTGAAAATGCAATGGGATAAGGGACAATTTGTGTTTTTGGTTGTAAATGCATAAGCAAAGAAATTATTTAAGATTTTTCTATGGCTTCATTGTCTTGAACCATGTCACCATTTTGTGAACTTAATGGGCCAATTGGCTGGGTAATGACTCTCATGTTTTTAACATGAGTTTAACTCCTTGGGGTTTCTTTTGCTTTATTCAGCAAAATGCACTTCATACTAACAATAACTTTGTCATGTAAGTCTCTTGGTTTCATTACTTAAATTTACATAATTATCCTATCATGTTAGTTTCTAGTCTTTTTTAGTTGCCAATTAAGCTACATGCCTGAACAACAGGTACTTCTTCATTTCACTGTTACACCATTGTGGCTTCATTTTGGACAAAGACTGATATCTTTAATTGAGTTGCATAACTTATGAAAGACATTTGTCAGTAATACTGTTAGAATAAATAGGCTTTCGATCTCGTATTTTGGGTACCTCTTCATTTTGGGGCTGTTATGATTCCATGCAAAGTATAAGGATTTAGGAAATTACCACCCTCCAGAGGTTATCTACTATTTGCCTAGATTTTTTACTACTATTTTTAGGTTTTTGATTTTAATTGCAATATCCATGTAAAATAATAGATGACATTTTTGGATCTCTGAGGCTAAAAGGCCGAGTGTTCCTCATTGCTAGACTGAGGAGTATTTACAGTGTATAACTAGAGGATTTTAGCTCACCATTGCAGTGTTTTTAAAGACAAGTGTGAAGAACAGTATTTTTTTTTTGAATCATTGAAAAGTAATCCTGTTTGCTTATGTACTGAATTAGTGTGTTAGCCCCCAAGAATTCATCTTGAGAAGACATGACTGCTTTGGATATAAAGTATGAAAATTGGAAAATCAAACAAAAAGTATTATTGTTGAAATGTTCAAGAAAGGTATTTCCGTACAACAAACACTCGCACAAAAATAACGGATGGAGAACATTGTTTCAGCTATTAATATACGCAACTTTAAAGGCTGCACAAAAATTATAACCATTTTCAGATAAACTTTTAAGAGAATCCATCAGTGACGTGGTGGACGTTTTATGTCTAGAAGAGTCTCTTTAAGAGAACCATATCAGTTGTTTTAATGAGTTTCCTAAGAATAATGACACAGACTATTAGATTGTTGAACAATATTTAAATGGGTCTGACGAAAGTTGACACAAGTGATGCAAATCGAACAAGTAGTGTGGAGAAATCTGTTGGTGCAAGTTAAGGACACTACAAGAGATAGCACATTACAAGTGCTGAAAAAGGCTATTGACAAAGTTTCTCAGATTTAAACATTGTATATAATTCTAACTGACAGCACTTTCTTTAAAAGGCATTAAGTAGATCAAGTTTGCTCACTTGCATAAAATGGAAGGATGACATCCTTAAACATTGTTACACTTATACTATTTACATTTCACTGTATCATAAATCAGCAAACATTGTATTCAAAATATATACAGATTAGCAGGATAATGTCCTTGGTGTGTGCAGTAATCGCATGCTATCTTGATCACTTGACCATTGCCAATTCCAAGAACCGAAAAATGAAGCAAAATATAAAAATCCAACCTTTTGCTGTGAAGCAGTAAATTCGCTCATATAGTTTTACAACGCAAGGGACGAAATGGCTTCGTTTTACAAACATGAAGGGAAAATCAGTCAGGACAAAAAAAGATATTTGAATGTACGGATAATAAAACTCATCTGAAGGAAATCACAAGCAATGAAGAGAGTACCGAATAACCAACATGTATGTATTATGGAAAATATGAATGTATGTTTATCATCATTACGAACATTCTCATCACAATCACTGTCGAATGAAAATTTCTCGGTATCGCCATCAATATTTTCATCATTATCATCAGTAGTTTTACTAAGCAACATAAATTTGTTGGACTTTGGTAATGCTATTAAAAAATGGCAACCGTGTAGTTAGATGACCACTCATGAGAAGTGACAAGTCTGACATAGCAACAAGAACTATTTCGCAGACCCGTATTTAGTAGTTTGTTCCATGACTGGTGATAGGAAGACAAACTTTGGCTGGCTGCAACATAGCTAGTTGATATTGCTTGCTGTCTTTGCTGATACCATCACAACTTTGTCTAGAGTATTTAGCGGCGTAAAGCAGACCCCCAGTACTATCATTTTCATGCTTCCCGCACAAAACACACACAAGATAGTCGATGAATCATTAATGTGATTTAGTGAGATTCATTACAGAGGGGGAGAAGGTGAGACTAATGTGTTTCTATTTTTTTGGCCCCCCTTAAAACAGAAATTCACATGGTCGGACGTTCCTTAAGGGGGGGGGGGGTTGCTCCCCTGCTCCTGTCAAAATATAGTGTGTGTGTGGCATGACATAACACGCAACGTTGATATGTCATGTCAAAGTATGTCATGTTAGGAACATAGAAGGGATGACATTATGCCTAAAACATGTTACCATGATATTCGCACTGGTACACCAGCAACTGTGGTGATACGTATACCCTTGATTGTTGCCCCGCTCATTAGCTAGCCTTGTTTACGGTTTTGAAGGGTCATCCCATATATTCCTATATGTCAATCAAAATTCATCAGCCAGATGATGTAATCTTTGCTGCACAACCTCATACCATTTAATAAATTTCACAAAGTACCTTTGTAATTACATTTATATTTTTTTCCACCTGCCATCGTGATTGTGAAACTACCCAATGATTCGATGTCAACCTCAACCTTCTTACAATCGACATTGTCAGTTCTGCTTCGGCCACGAGAGGGTTGAGGTGCAGGAGTCGTATTCCTTGTGTGGTCTGTGATGAAGTACTCGTGAAGGTTATTTGAAGGACAAAACTTACATTAATGTTTCTAACTCGTATTTCTTTAACGGTAAGTGTTTCCGCGCAACTCCAGTGTGTCGTTACATTACGGGAAGATGACTGTGCAAATGAATGGTTTTGACTATATATCTGGCACGATAATCAAGTGATGATGTTTGTGAACTTACTAAACTGGTTTGACATTCTCTTATGCCTGGGATAGATATACCAACAATGTAGTGAAAATATCAGTTTATCATAGCGATATATGGAGACGTGATCAGTACACGGATAACCGTTAACAATTAGTGCTTACAGTCATCAATGAAAATTGTAGTGAAATATTGCGCTATATAATAGTACATGGCCTCATTACGACAGAACCTTCTGAAATTATATACAGACACTAAGTATAGCAAGATAACTTGGGAAATTTGTAAATTGATTAAGATATTAAGATCCTGGAAAGTAAGTTACGAGTGGTCAACCTGTGAGTAATGGCTTCCACGTACTTGCACCACCAGCCGGGGAGGTAAGTAACATTATCACTATTTATAAACTTGTTTTGCCTCGATGTTTCATCTGATTATAGATGATATGTTGAGTGTTGTTTGGCCATGATGCTCCATCTGATTATAGGTTATATGTGTCGTGGGCTGTTAAGTTGTGGTTTCAATACGTTATAGGTGGTATGTTTGGTCAGGATGTTTCAACGAATTATAGATGATAATGTCGAGTGTTGTTTGGCCTTGATGTTTCATGTGGTTATTGATGATATCCTCAGTGTTGTTTGGCCATGGTGTTTTGTCTGATTTTAGGATGATTGATTTGTGCCGGTAACCCCGGCAAATTTATTGTGCACCCCATGCTCATCCACTGAGGATTATAGGAGTAACAAAGGGTCATAGTCAGAGCCCAGTGGGTTGATATTATATACGGTGTTACAGTTAATAACAGGTATTTCAGTGCTTATATTACATAGTTTCATATGGTAAGTTTGACCGACGATGCAAAAAGTTGACACTAAAATTTCAGGTATCTTGTTATTCACAAAATGTTGTGACATTTCTTGCAGGGTTTGTTTAGATTTATACCTAAAAGGTTCTCTTTTTCACATTTTAAGATATAGTGTTCTAGTTTGTGTACATATATTTGAACACAAACAGGTAGGTTAGTGCGCCAATAGTACCTATAGCCTAGTATCGGTGATTTGATATTCGTGTGTTGTTCCTTCATGATATACTTCAACTGATTATAGTTGGTAAGTCAAATGCTATCTGGACATAGTTTAAACTGAAAATAGGTGATATGTTGAATGTTGTTTGATCATGATGTTTTAACTTAGAGGTGATATGTAGAGTGTTGATTGGTCACGAAGTTTCAGTAATTTGTTACATGTCGATTTTTTGGTTTTTGATTACGAGTCGTCCCTTGTTGATAGGTGGAATCGTGTTCGACAATCATTTTCCACCTCCTTACTATTTATATAAGAACAAAAGACTAAAGTAAACTATAGTATATGGGGCTATTGGCAGCCAGCCGTGTAACTTGATAATAATAGCATTTCCACAAGATGATCTTGTTGTCCAATATGTTTAGAAACTTTGAACATGATGTAGCCACAAGGCCATCATAACATCCATGGAGGTAGACAGTAAGGTCAAGTTGATTATCAAGTGGACTTTGGCGCAAGCGTAAATGTTATTCCTCAACATTTAGTGCCTGACACGTAGTTTGTCATGTGATTCAGGGATTACCATTTGGCTTAATTATGACGTGAAATATTTAAAAAAAAATCTGAATGCAACCCAGGAGGGTTTGAAAGTTGTATGTGTAGCTTATGATATATTAGTTTATAAAATTAGAGACTGATGAACTAACTGATGATGATCATGATAATGTGTGTAAAGTAAACTGTTGGAGAAATGTAGGAAGCTGGGGATCAAGCTCAAAAGTTGTTAGTTAGAATTGAGGAAATCCTTTTTTTTTCTAGTATTCAAGGTAACTAAGTATGGTTTGAAACCTTATCCTGATATAATAACATCCATTGTAAAGATGAAAACTGATTAGTAGGCATGGTGAATTCTGTAGCTGGATTCCTACCTGAATTGTCTGATGTAATGGAGCCTTTCTCCGTAGACTAGCTGATAAGGATGTTTAATCGCAATGGGGAGGAAGCTGTAGACAGTGTTAGTCAGTTAGTGACATCCTCTTCAGTGTTAGTTTTCTCTAACCAAAACAAACCATTTTTTTTTATTCGGTGTGACGCTGTCAGACGGGCATAGTTGCTCTGTTGATACAGGAAAGTAAACCAGTATTTTAGGCAAGCAGAACATGGACTCTTACAGTGACTAGGTATGCACAGATCGAAAAAGTTCTGGCAGTTTTTCTTGCTTCGACAATTTTCATTAGTAAAAATTTGTGGGACTGGTTAGGAAAATAAACCTCTACAGTTAATCTCTTTTGGTTTGACTTGGGGTTGAAATAGGTCTAGTGCAGCACATGGAGGTACTGGATATAATTCTACCAATTGAATTGAAATATTACATTGTAAGCAAGTAGATATGTTAGCGTATAAGATTATTCATATAACTGCAGTATACTTTTGTAATAAGCATTTTCGGAGTTGATGCAGAGATATACAGTACAATACTATATCATTCAGGAGGTAAAAAATTTGACATTATTTTTATTAATAAATCGTAGTACGTTTTCTGGAAATAAGCAGCTGCATTGTTTATACCCACGGGCATATAAGCGACGCTTTTTTGAGAGCAAGGTAACATTAACATTGGTCTTTATCTCCAACGAAATATTAGGCTTCTGTAAGACGCACAAACTATTACAAACACAAAATAGAGAAGGGCAGGACTTGTAAACGTGACTCCTTTATGGAAATGTTGATGTTGAAGAATATATTCTCGACAATCATTGATGATAATAGTACTATCATTTTTATTCAATAACCGAATATGATACAGTCATTATTTTCATATAGATGGTGTGTAGTATCTATATCATTTCTTCAATAAAGTTTTTGTTAGCTACATCACCAAACGGCCATGAAATATGAGATATTGGGGATTTTATTTTGCATAGGTAATGTTAGTGTGTGGAAAATAGAATATGAGTTGCGGTGATATATTTTTTTTTCAGTTCTTCAATTATGGAGATAAGTCGTCATTGGAGAGGGTTTTGAGGATCAGGGAAGGTATGCGTATAAGGAATGTAAAAGTCAATAACACGTTTAAGAATCGGAATGATATTTGAAAACCTTACTAATGTTCTCTAGCACAGTTAACTTGATTTAATCGTAAGAGAACTTTGTAATTTTTCATATTTCTTCTTTACATCATGTTTT
Source organism: Panulirus gracilis (assembly GCA_032361445.1). Lineage (NCBI taxonomy): Eukaryota > Metazoa > Arthropoda > Malacostraca > Decapoda > Palinuridae > Panulirus > Panulirus gracilis. The sequence goes on along the minus strand of JAUUEG010524606.1, from coordinate 572 downwards.
TGGTTTTTGTGAACGTTCTTGCGTGCATTGCTCTGCATGTGGGCAGTAGACGCCTGTGACGGTAGTTCGACAACAACACTGAAAATCAAGGTAAATCTTGGCCGTTTAGCGAAGCTTGTGTGAGGATTTTATATGTTCTTATCTCTTCAAGTGTGTTACCTACTTCTGTGTGTAGTAATACTACGTTATCTCTGATCTTCATAGCCCCTTTGCGCTATACACCGATTCGTTATCATAAAAGAAAATGGTTCTGTTCCTCCCATCCTACCTAGTCTTTACAAAGAAAAAAAGCTTAAGCACTTTTCAGCCATATATGTTAGAAGTGGAGGGGAAAAGGATGAGACTGAATTGAAGATAAAAGGATGGAGTGGATGAGGTTTCGGGTGCTTGGGGTGTAAGTCGTGTACGGTATTGACTGAATTTGAGCCATGTGGTGTGCAGTGGGTGACGTTCCGTCACTGGACTGAACCAAGGTATTTGGAGTGGCCGGGGAAAACAATGGACAGATCAGAACCAGAAAAGTGATCTAAGAGTACGGGTTAATGATATTCAGGAGGATGCAGACGCAGAAG
>JAUUEG010522392.1:1125-14047 GCA_032361445.1 Panulirus gracilis | reverse complement strand
GGCAAAAAAAAAAAAAAAAAAAAAAAAAACACTACTCAAGTGATAAGAAGTGATGCTATAAGGGAGATACCTGTGCCTTCCAACAATTTGCACACTCTAAAGGAAAGAAAAATGGGAGGAGAAAAACAAGGATATTTTTCTCTGAAAGTTGAGAGTAAATGTGAATAAACAATTATTAGGCTCAGCAGGGTTGAGGGATAAGTTAATTGGGATGTAAGTTTGAACGGAGAAAAATTGGAGGAACTGAAGTGTTTAGATACCCGGGAGTGGACTTAGCAGCAAATGGAACCATGGAAGCAGAAGTGAGTTACAGGGTGGAGGAGGGGATAAAGGTTCTGGGAGCGATGAAGAATGTGTGGAAGGAGAGAATGTTATCTCCGAGAACAAAAATGGGTATGGCTGAAGGAATAGTACTTCCAACAATGTTATATGGTTGCAAGGCATGGGCTATGGATAGGGTTGTACGGAGGAGTGTGGATGTCTTGGAAAATAAAAAGAGTGTGGATAAGAAAGCAGAAGGTGCGTTGAAATGGTTTGGACATACGGAGAATGAGTGAGGAAAGATTGACGGAGAGGATATATGAGTCACAAGTGGAGGGAACAAGGAGAAGTGGGAGACCAAATTGGAGGTGGAAGGATGAAGTGAAAATTATTTTGAGCAATCAGGGACTGAACATACACGAGGGTGAGAGGTGTGCAAGGAGTAGAGTAAATTGGAACGATGTGGTATACCGGGGTAGATGTGCTGTCAATGGACTGAACCAGTGAATGTGAAGTGCTGGGGTAAACCATGGAAAGGTCTGTGGGGCCTGGATGTGGATAGGAAGCTGTGGTTTCAGTGCATTATACACGACAGCTAGAGACTGAGTGTTAACGAATACGGCCTTTTTTGTCTGTTTTCCTGGTGCTACCTCGCCGAAGCAGGGGGTAGTGATGCTGTTTCCTGTGGGGCAGGGAAGCAACAGAAATGGATAAAGGCAAGCAAGTATGAATATGTACATTCGTATGTTTGTATATGTCTACGTATGTGTATGTACATGTATGTATATGTTTATATGTATATGTATATATGTGTATGTGGGCTCTTATTTATACATACATGTATCTGAATGGATGGGGCACTGTTCGTCTGTTTCCTGGCACTACCTTGCTGACACAAGAAACGGCGATCATGTGTAATAATAATAATAAAAATAGTGGTTTTTCTTTTAATAATATTGAAAGGCTTATGTTTTATATATATATATACAGTAACAGTTAATCCTCTGTATCTGAGTGCTACATCTCCTAAGACTGACAATTGTAACACATATAGTAAAGAAAAAATCCTAAGCTATGTTGCTAGCCACAGCAGAAAAACAGTGCGTATTCACCAAAATTTGATTCAGCTAAAAGCTCCAAGCAATAATTGATCTGATACATTCTTTTTCTTATTAATGAAGAGGAGGCTTGTATCAAGTATAGAAAACATTTAAGAAAGGTATTGGTTCCCCACTCCACAGGGCCCAGGCATCTTATCACCAGATACATGCCACATCCACAATCCTCAATGGTCCCTCACTCAAACAGAAACCAAACACCTACTTGGTCATTTTTGTTGTTTGATTCATTGGCAATTCAAATTACAAACAATCAAATACATTAAGAAATAAAAACAGTACTGGAATACAGAGTACATACCTTCTTCATCAACATATAGTAAATAATGCTGTTATAATGCTGATAACTCTATTCAATGAATTTATGTTAATGTCCAGCATTATAATTTCTATACAAATCACAGATTTTAGCACAGCATTCTACTCATGCTACACCCACAACTTGGCAATGAAACTGATCACAGTAAGTTTTCCTTATAATCTATGACTGTTGAGGAAGGAGTGGCTGTAGTGCAATTTTTCTAGAAGAAATCAATAGTTCAGGCCTGCTTGCTTCCACAGAATGCCGTGCAGAACTCTATGATTAAAATTTGTAAAAAACTGGAACATCTTAATCCCTCTTAGCCATATATTTTACTGAAACTGTTGTTACATCATGCACTGCAGGCTGTTATTAATTTCTTTTTCTACTTCCTTCTTTACTTGACCCTCTTTGTCCTCTTCCTTGTCTGATTCAGAGAGGTGGATATCCTGGCTAAAAGGCATTGCTAACTAATCAATTAGTTCATGCTAACATTCTCTGCGCTATTCTCCAGGATCTTCTGCTCCTAATTTCTCCTCATTACTAAGGACTTTGTTCAAGAAATCAGAGTGGGATTCACCATTCATTTCTTGGTCATCAAATCCTTCAAAACTGTTAACCAGTGAAGAGCTCTCTTTGTTCTATAAGCCCTTAAGGGCAGAGGTAGGAGATAATGTGGGTTGTAAAGGTCACTGGGATCAGTAGTTTTGGTAGAGGTAGCTGTATGGAAGTTGCTGACTTGAGTCCTCATGACCCCAAGTAAGTAATGAACTAAACAGCACTATGGAGCTACAAAATCGCATATCAATTATGTAAAATGATATGTAAATAACTGCTGAATAGATGACCAGTTGTGACCCTAACAAATGCCATGTGTGCAAGCAGGAGGGTGGAGTGCATTCTAAAAATGCATTAAGATGAGAGAGAGGGGACTAAGTGGCAAAATGTATAAAGTCACAGTTGGTAATGAGTGAGTAATCTTCAATGATTAAATGAACAACAATTAAAAGTGCAACCAATGTTGACAGTGGCTGCCTAGGGTGGTTCTATCATCCTGACTGAGGAGCATTAAAGTGAGGCACAGAACCATCTCACTCCCACCATGTTAGGATTGCTGATCTTACTTTCTGTTCCATCAAAACAGGACTACCGGGTGAATCCTGCCATCTTCTTACAAGCATCATGCACCTACTAAAACCTCACTTACGTTTTTCACATAAGTTCTCTTGCTATTGCCTGGTTGCACAATCACTTTTATATGTAATCATGATATCTATGACCCCTAGTCTCCAGCATCATGGGGTGCTAACAGTCTCTGGGTTCCCATCTGACTCTACTTCCAATGAGAGGGAAGACTCAGACAATGGCAATACCAGCCCCTCCCCCAACCTTTCCCACTAAACCAACATTCATGGTCTATCTAGTAAACTTGCTTCTATTGAACACCATCTAACTAGTACCTCATCTAATATCTTATTCCTCTTTGAGACCCAAGCATTTAATAATGTTCTCACCAGACCCTTTCTTACAACCAACTATAATCTTCATTTTTACTGTTCAAAGGCAGTGTCTGTGCTTATTCCAACTACAACACACCTGCTGCATACCTCGAGGATCTTGAGTCCCCAAACATTGGTGTTATCAGGGTAAAGGTTTGTCTCCCAACTACCATGCTCTTCCTTTGTTTTGCCTACTGCTTTCCTAATTCAACAAATTTTATATCTCTCTTCAGCTATCTGAACCCCTACAATTAGGCTGTGACATCCTCTCACCTGCAAGCCGAGATCCTCTACCCAAGGGATTTCAATGTTTACCACAGGGAATGGCTAAATCCCCCCCCTCCATATGGACGGTGAAGGGATTAAAGCCCCCACATTCTCCATACTTAAAAAGATCTAGAGCAAATTATCATCCACCCCACCAATATTCCTAACTGCCATGATCACTTCCCCCTTCAGCATCCCCGTCTAAACACAAACATTGTAACCTCAACAAAGCTGAAAGGAATAACACAAGATTCTCCTCTCACTTTGCATGGGTAAATTAGTCTTGTATGCGGTGATTCTTCTGTCTCCACCAAATGCACAGCAGATGTTAGTGCTGCAGAAATGGAAGCATTTATCCCCTTTTCATCCAAAAAGACCTCTTCTTCCAATCCTTGGGTCAACTGTTCCTTATTCTGAGGCCAATCAGCAAAGGGATCAGGTATACCAGGCTCGGAAAAACTCTCATTCCTCTGACTCCCATTTAGCATTTATCATGCCCACAATCAATGCAAGTACACTACTCACGTGGCAGAGCATTCCTTTATTCAATGATAGGTCTTTCTGGTCTTTAGTTTCAGGCATTGCTAAAATCTTCTATCACTTTACCCCTCCACCTTTCCTTCACTTTTCCATTCTGACAGTACTATAGCTTTCCCTCCCATAGGCAAAGTAACTCTCTTTACCCCTCATTTCTTCTCTAACTCTACCTTGGATGACTCTAATATTCCTTCATCCCCTGATGTTCCTCTTACAAATCCTATGCCCCTCCCTGAAATCTCTTTTCAATCTGTCCGAAAAGCACATCTCTCTCCAGGCACAAACAAGGATCATTGTCCTCACTGCATCCATCCACATGTACTACTGAAAAAGTGTGCCTCTGAACTTGCATCTGTGCTTGCTCATCTGTCCTGTTTCTGTTTAAAAACCAGAAATTTTCCTTCTTCTTGAAAGCATGCATTGGTACAACCCATCCCTGAGAAGGGTAACAATTCTTACCCCTCTAACTATCATCATGTTGCTTTGATATCCCTCCTCACCTTCCATATCCTCAGACATCTTCAATCTCACATTCTCCTCCCTCATAACTAGTATAGCTTCCATAAGGCAAGATCCACAGGTGATACTCTTTCCTATTTTGCTAATGCTTGGTCATCATCCCTGAAAGATTATGTAGATGCCCTTGATACATCCAAAGCTTTTAACAGGGTGTGGCATCAGGGTCTCTCTCTAATCTCCCCTCATATGGCTTCCCTCCATGCTTTGCTCCCTCTTTTCTGGCCTATTCTCAGGCCAATACATCTCCATGGTTGTTGATGGATCAGACTCTCCCCCTTTCTCCATCAACAGTTGTGTCTCGAGATTTTGTCCAGTCTCATACACTTTATCGCCTTTTTATCAATGATTTCCTCTCTTCTACAAAAAAGCAAATGTACGCATACACAGAAAACTCAACACTGCATTTATCCACATCCTTCAATGCTGTAGTTCCTTCTCTCACTCAATCTGCATCTCATCTGCACACCACTTCCCTAATAAACTCAGATTTAGACATGATATCTCAGTGGGGAAGGCAAAATCTAGTTGGGGTAAGTGCCTCCAACATACAGTTTCTGCCTATCCCTCAATTGACAATTCCACACAATTTTCCTTTCTCCTTTGATGGTTCTGTACTTCCACTTCTTATGGGCCAATTCACACTATATAGTTTGTCTTCGTACAGTTACAGTTCATTTGCGTTACAGCAAAAGGTCCCTGTATTCACACTGTCTAAGATCCAGTCAGTCTGCGTGCAGGTGTTGCTCTAACGAGGCACCTCAGAAATTTAGTGTAAAGCAGCTTGTTGCAATTGCACTGCTTTTAAATGAAGATGAGAAGAGGGTCATTTATAAGAAGAAAACAGTATGGGTACACAAGTGTCAAATGAAAACATAGCTAAACAGGGAGGAAATGCTCCACAAGAGAAAAATTTAAAGAATTCTTGAAGTCCTGCTGGCTCTCTTCCTTGGGCATAAACATTGTTGAGAGACTATGAATGGTTATGAGTAGGATGTTGAGAGATAGCATATGAATGATTATGAATAGGACGTTGAGAGATAACCTATGAATGATAATGAACAGGCTATTGAAAGAATGGTAATAAATAGGATATTGAGAAATAGCCTATGAACAGTAATGGACAGGATCTTGAGATATAGCCTATGAATGGTAATGAATAGGTTAAAGGATAAAAATGCCATTTGTCACATTGTTTTTTCAAAATATAGTGAAATACAGTTAAATATCTTACCTGATTTTTGCAATCCCTCTCCAATGGATTTCCATACTATTTCTTTCACATGGCTATCGCTGTATTTTCTGTTGCTCATGTCACATAGTTCCTTATAGCTTCTGACCAGTTCTATCAACTGCTCATCACTCATAACTGCTTGCAGTTCACAGCCAAAACCAGAGACAGACTGAGGTTCAGAAGTGTCCTCTCTTGTCCGTACACACAACATGACTGATATGTATCAGTGATCACACTTACCGGCTGAGGTACTGAAAGTTTCTGTACATATACATTTCATTCATCAGAGATTTCTTCCAAATGAATCAGATCCAAACAGGAGAAAGCCATACAAAAGATGAACAATGAATGGAAGGTATAGTGTGAACAGCCTTATTGATTTCTATGTAAAATTAATTTACATATGAAAGCCGTAGGGAGATGAACTGTATAATGTAAATCGGCCCTAACTCAATGAACGTACTTAGTATTACTGTAATATCCAAATCTATCTTGGAAACCACACACTACAGAAATAGCTAAGTCTAACTTTTAGAAACAGGGAGTCGTGTTTAGGTATTGCAATTTCTTCCAAACAGTTGCTACATGTATACAAAAGATTGATCTGTCTATGTATGAAGTACTGCTCCAACATCTGTGGGGGTTCTAGCTCTGCAACTTTATTCGACAGAGCTTAGTCAAAATCTGTCCGACTTATCAACTCTCTTAAGCTAACTTCAAAACTTGACTCATTTGCCATACACTACAATGCTGATTCATTTTCCCTCTTATGTAGGTATTACTCTAGCTTTTGCTCCTGAAAGCTGGCTCCTTGTATGCCCACACAAGCTGGACTACACAATACTCAGCAAACTACTATGTCACATGATTACTGTGTGGCCATTGGCAACTCAAGTGTGAGCCATTTTGATAACTGTTTCTTTCCCTACACTGAGAAACTTTGGAACTCTACACTCTTTCATGTCTTGCCCAACAATTACAACCCTGCACATTTTAAAAGATTGTTTTTTTCACTTCCTCCAAAATTCATAAATACTTTCCTTTGTCTCTTCTTTTTCCCTTTCATTAACTTCTCCATGTTTCGATTAAGGCCCAGCCTTGATGTGGAGTTTTATCTGTGACTAAAGCTTCTAAAAATCTCCAAAAACACCAAATAAAAACCATATAAATGAAACAGCAAAAAAAAAAAAGAAAAAAAACAGAGAAGACAAAGAAGAAAGTGGCTGAAAGGAACAAACTGTGAATGGAGAATGTAAAACTTTTAAGAAATATAATAACAAAAAAAAAGAAGTGTAAGAGTTGGGGCACCATGAGTGTAAAACCTCCTCCTTGTAATATACAAACAGGTAATTACACACCTTGGAATTGGGCACTGCTATCCTTTGCCAGCCTACAGGGTTGGGATTTGGGATCCATTTCTGCAAAGTAAGTCCCACAAAAGGTGTATGTGACCTCAAACATAAGCAAAATGTCTATATATGCTTATGACAAGATACACACACATGCATTGCTGAGAGGCAAGGGAGAAAAAATTATGAATGTAAAAGGATGGAAACTGCCAGTGTTTTATGGAAGGGAGCTTTAGATTTTTAGGGTCCCTAAAAGACAGAGAGTCAGAGGTATGAGGAACATCTAAATGAAATGGAGCTGAGGTGTGAGACCAAGCTTGTTAGACATTAAGGATAACCTTGCATCCAGTAATGGAAATCTAATGAGATGAGTGTTTAAAAAGGCTTGTTAGATAGAACAGATACTTAAGCAGAAAAATATAAAAGAATTCTAATGAAGAGCACTAGATTAAAAAAAATCCATAGCCACAAGGTGTAAAGTAAGTAATACATGAATATGCACCACGCAACAAAATAGAAAAGAGGAAAAGGGACACTTTTGGAAAGAACTAGAATAAACAGCATCACAGGTGGACCTGCAGTAGAAGATAATTGTGATGAATTACATAAACGGATGGGTGGAAAGCAGAACAGCAGCAGTTCACTCAGATGAGGTCCTGAGTGACAGTGACAATGGATAAAGAATATAAGGAATACATACATTATCAAGAATAAGTATTGCAAATACTTATTTCTGACACAAGGGTATCCATAATAAATATGGTACAGGCATAGAAAAGACAGGATAAACAAGGAAATGATATGATTTGGTAAGAAAAAGAAAATCGATGGAATGCATTATATGAGGTCAGTGAAAAGGTATGGTGAGAGTTTTAGAGATCAGTTGATTTCGATCCATTACACATGACATCTTGAAAATGGATGTGAGTGAATGAGTCCTTTTCTTTGTCTGCTCCTGGTGCTACCTCACTAACATGGGAAACAGTGATGAAGCATGAAGAGAAAAGGAAAGAATGATCTCTGAGATTTGCGAGAGGATAAGATGGGACTTTTACAAATCAAATGATTTCTGAGCAAGGGTATCCACAAGTACATAAGAGTATAGGTAAAGAAAAGACAGGATAAACAAGAGAATGAGATAAGTTTCAGTATGTAAAAATATGATCAATGGTATGTATAATACGAGGTCTGTGAAAGGGTAAGCTGGAGCTTTACAGATCTTATGTATGTTAGCACTCTATTGTATATGGTCTTCGGTTACAGAATAACATAAAAAAGGTAAAAAATGAGGTTATGGAGTGATAACGTAAAACTTAACTTTCAGGGAAGCCACGTGAGAAGTTGAGTAATATTAATAGTGAGGGGGTGTGAAAGCACACAGTCAGATTAAGAGGTTTTTGAATTCTAATGTGAAGCACTACTTACCTTGAGCAGCCAAACTAATAAGAAGCTCACAGCCATCGAAGTCTCCCTCTTCCACAAGCAGTTTATGTAGTCTTGTTAACCGAGGATCTTCTAAAGTGACACGAGTTCGTTTTTCCAGGGATTCAAATGCCTCTGTGTAGTTGTGTTGACGAAAATGCTTCAGACACAGCCGAATAGCTTCTCGTTCCCGATACTAGATAAAATGAAATACTATCATTCTACTGTCTTCAGTCAACTTTTATAAACTATTCATCCATCTATTATCACTAAATCTGTCCTCATTCACATGAGATGGATCAAAAGCAGTGAGGCAAGCACGTTTTGTGGGAATCAATTTTATAAAACACCTAACCCATCCCTGCAGGCTGGTAAATAGGTTGGAATGGCCGATTCCCTATGATAAACTTGATGCACTTCAATCCAAAAGTGATTACCAAAGCTAATATGAAATAAACAAACTTAAACAAAGATCTCTCACTACAAAATCTCTTAAAAGAGATGGGAAACATTCTCATTTAAATACTAATGCTTTTAAGGACAAAAAACACAGAGCTAAAAAGTCAGTATTGGAATATGCATCTACCTACTTGGGTTACATAACAAAAGTACTTACCAGCACCCACTGAATGCACCAGCTACCAGTTACTGTACTAATGGATTTCTTACCATATTTGCAGTGATAATCATACCTTTAATAGACTCAATCTTTACTACAGAACATCTATTCATCAGGCATAGTCAAGGCCAAAGCTGAGATGGATGGATGTTTTTCCAATATGTAGACTATCAGTTGAATGGGATACTACATAACCCATAATAGCAACAATGTCCCAACCACACAAGTAAAATACCACTAGTAACACTAACAATAGTCCAATTAAAGGTTATAATAATATCATTAATGTATCACTGAAATAAAATCTCAGGTTTTATCTGTATCAATCATTAAATGTTCACCAGATTAACTGTGTCCTAGTCTAAAAGACCAAATGTATGAAGAGTCAGGATACAAAAATATGTATATTCACCAAAACATTGCAATAAATCCTCTCCTCTAAGATAAAGGATAAAAGCAATGGAGTGGAATGGATAACATTTGTGATAAGGACACTAAAGAACAATAGTTTCACTGATTATGAAGCAAAGTTGTAATACAAGAGATACAGCAGTGAAAAACATGTAATGCACTTAGATAAGTTGACCAAATGTGTGTAAACAACTCCTCACTATCAGTACCCAAAAAATGGATGTAAGACAGCAAAAACACAAAAAGCAGCAGCACCAAACATGGTGACTTTACTAATAATGGATGTGAATGTGGTAGCTTTTTGGCCAGTCCAAGAATTTTCAACTGGAAAAATACTAGCCATCAAACAAAGACCAGATACACAAGAATGTCGGAAGTAAGAATCAGCTGCCTTAGTGACTACATGGAGTTTAAAGGCTTTTAACATATTTCTTGAACATTTTTCTCAAAAATAAGCCATATCTTGAATGCACATCCTACTCTGTTTCACTCTCAATTCATTAGCCAATTTCAATGAACTACAACAGTACCATGTTCAAGCTAAAAATTTTAATGAGTGTATATGAGGTATAGCAGAGCAACTTAAAATTTTTCTTTAACAATTCAAGTACTTACTGTTGTATACCAGTTGATACATTTCTGCACAACAGCCCAGTCATCACAACCACGGAGTCCCACATGCCAGATGCTGAAGTTGAAAGTTGATCCCCAGGACTGAAAGAGCAAAACTTAGTACATATGTTAATCCTAATTTCTAGTGCAGTTGTTGATCCTTTCACAAGCACAGTACACACAATGTATACAGAAATCATACATTTCTGGATTTTGACAACACTTGTTACTAGACATTACTTTCTACTTTGGATGCAAAACAAGCAACCAAATACATTTCATGAAACCAAGAGGAAATCATTCCTAATTTTCTTACCTAAGCATCTTCAATACCTCTTCAATCTATATACCTACATCACTGTCCGATGACCATTTACAGTTCAATAACTTTGTCTTTACAGATGCTTCATTCTTTTGCTGCCTTTGTAAATTCTGAAACCAATTCTACAGTTTGATTCACTGTTTTGCTGTCTGTATCATTTTTTGGTTGTTATAAAACAAGCATTATATAATGCAACATCCACCTACAGCAAACTATGCTGTAACAAAAACAAGCATCATATAATGCAACATCCACTACAGCAATTATAAAGTAAAATACTGCACTTCATATCTGATTAAGATACTCTGTGGGACACAGTAACATATACAACAATGAGATATTGTACATAAAGGTTCATGTCCCAACATCATAAGGCAGGGTTGTGTAAGTCTGAATCAAATAATCTTCCTAAGCCTCAATCAACAGTATGATTCTACAGGGGAAAATACTACTACTGGCTCTTTAATCTCTATAGAAATTCTAATCCTATGCAATGTATTGTATGTACGCAAAGGTGTAAGGACACACGCTTAAGCACCATGGCTTAGTCTGTGAGAAAAATAAGTTTCAAAACACAGATCTATACAAACCCTGGCACATTATCTTATAGTTATAGGTTCTACATCAAGCAATTTAACATACAACATGAAAAGACAAAACAAATGCAACGAACCAACTTTGTGACACCTGGTATTATAATTATCTACCCAATGGGGTCTAACTAACATATTTTGTAATCCCCATAATCCTTTGCACTAATGCTTAAATGGTGAGCACGGGATTCAAGAGAAATTGGCTGCTTGTTGTTATAATTATCTAACCAATGGGATCTAACTAAGACCCTCTGTCATCCCAATACTTCTTTGTACTACTACTGCTCACAGGGTAAGCATGTGATACACAGGAAATTGGCTGCTTTCAGTAGCAAAACCAACTACATAATACAAAATGAAAGGCTGAAAACAGACAGATAGATATGCAATGTAATGTACCAAGTGAAGATGCTTCAGGCAGTTTATCTTTACAGTCTCAAAAACCATTAGCAAGCTTCTGCACCAAGGCACCTGAAAACACTTAAAGAACTTAAGCTAAGCATCAACAGAGAAAGTGATGTAAATAAGACATACAATTTATTAACTTTCCAACACAAAGTGTCAACTACTGCAAAAAAACTCATCAAATGTGAGCATCATGACCAGTGTCAAACCAGTGCTAAGCACCAACAGGAGCCAAATTGTGAAATTTGAATTTCGATGTGATGGACACCTATTATCACAACAAATACTGCAACAAAGTCATTGAATATGTATAATGTGATTTGATCTTGGCACTATGATAAGCAAAGACAAAACAAATAGCTGTAGTGAATGTCATAAAATAAGAGCATTATTCAGGAAAGCCACTGCACATATGATGCTTACCATTCATTCGATGCATATGGTATGTTTCCATTACTGACCCAATATCAAATCATTACCAAGATAAATTTACATATGATTATGGATTAAAACTGGATATCATCCAGCAAGGTCAAAAACTCCTACATCAGCAATGTAACATATTTTTCAATGTATAAGATGAACCCGTATTACAGAGGAATAAACTGTTCATTGAAAAAAATATAATAGTATATTTCATCATACCTGTGTGCACTTTTTACCTTTGTCACATCAATGGGATGAGAAAACATGTGATTTTAAAGTAAAAAGTAAATATACATACAGTAATGTAAGTATGGGTTGAGTCTCCTTAATCCGGTAACCTTAGGAACTGGCTGTTGCCGGGCCACAGAAAATGCCAGAAAACAGAAACTGAACCCTTAGGGAACTGCCTTTGTAAATATATGCCCAACCCCTAGTCTTGCCAGCTCATTCCATGTATACATTACTGTGTTATAAAAGGTAAAAAAAAAAAAGCCTAAATAGGAAATAATTCAACCATCAATACTTCCAAACAAGGTTTCTATTGTTACATCAGATTACATGACACACAAAGCTAATACTGGGCAAATTCATCAACATTATACACTTGTTCTGGGCTGTCACTAACTGTGCATATTCATATAAAAACTTTGTCATAGCTCTGTAACAAGCAGTTAATGTAATGAACGATCATAGGTTGGTAGTTGCCTTTGGTCGATTCTTGTTACTATTGTTGTTTTATTGTTATCGTCAAGGCAACCAGTCCATTAGCTTTGGCCGATTCTTGTTACTATTGTTGTTTTATTGTTATGGTCAAGGCAACCAGCCCATGCTACGGCATCAGTCCCAGCCAGGCAGCCGGCTCATACACTCTTGCCCTGCACATATAGTTGTTGGTTGTTTAACAGAGAATTGGAGTTTTTATCGAATCTTTTAATACGACCTTACACAATGAGCTTTTCTGTCAGCAATACGCTTTTCACTGCACACACTATGCACTGAAATTTCATGTCTCCACTTAAACTTGTGCAAA
>JAUUEG010520179.1:0-14048 GCA_032361445.1 Panulirus gracilis | reverse complement strand
GGAGGAGGAGGAGACACTTAGGCTATATATCCACAAAAACAGGCAATGTTTCCAGGCAACTATCACTCTTCTATGCTTATAGAGAGTGTATGGTATTCTCTCAATATAATACTGTAATCTACAAGGGCCTAACGTTTCATTTATTGATGAAGACAATCATAAGAGTATGGAATGTTTTACAAGGGCAAGATGCTAGCCAAAAACCAGCATCTGTTAGACAGTAAAAAACATTGCCCTCAGACTAACAAAGGCAGGAATACCTATTTCTATGAGGAAGACTGGGGACTATGTTAATAACCACTTGCACTATGACACATATGTTTTGCTGTACATTAACTGAATTGGCAAAAATGTTCAACACTTCTAAGTCAAAATCACTAGCTTTCCATCAATATAATGAGTATATGTGTAAAGACACTGATATCCCTATACATAATCTTATTCTCATGCAAAAAGATAAACATATTTATCATGGAGACATATACCTCCAACTGCATAATTCCAAAACAAATCTAAACACAACTAATGAACACTTACCTAATATTGCTGCAAAGGAGCTGTTGTCAAACATCTGTAAAGACCCCTGAAGTACCATGCACACCAAGTCATGTAACTGGGACGAGTCTAATCGTTCTAACACTAACTGTAATAGTTCTGCATTGCCCCTTGTTTGTTTTGGAAAACTGTTGTAGATATCTGGAATAATCCAACTTAACACTCTGGGGTCATCTTCACTACACAGCCTCAAATCCTTAATAATAAATCCTGCAAAATCCTTTTGTCCTGCAGCTTTACACAGATCACGATAAGTTAGGATAGAACACTCATTATTTTCCTGGACTTTTTCTGTCTTGATGTTGGAGGCTTTAAGAAAGTAAAGAAAGTGGTATCCCACATGGAGGGTAATCTTGTGCATCTCCACTAACAGTTGTAGTAGAGGTTGTCTCCGATGATCATCTTCAGGTAAGGTGATGAGGTTGTCAAAAAGAACATACACTGGATGTCCCAAGCTCTCCTGAATACTCCTGCAATATTGACATACATTTTCATTTACTATTTAGTACCAATTCTTATCTTCAGCAAGGCAACTCCAGATGTTCAAGCAATTACTAGCAAACCTTTAATCAATGTAAAGAATTAAGTTAACAAAAGCAACTTAGCAATTCAAGAAAAGCTAATAACTTTCCAAAACAGCAATATCTACTTTCTACTATTGTTCAGCAAAGTTAGCTCTGAACATCTAGAAACATTTCAAGACTTTGTTAAAACAGAAGTCAATGGAAAATTCTCAAATGCTGTTAAAATGATGAGACACAAGTATGTGACATATCTGTTAAAATCAATTAAGAATGCTGGGATGCTGTGAAATAAAAAGTAAAATGCAACATTTCTAACATATGCACTACTTTAACAAGCTTAAATGTATACATAGGTATAAAATGCAAATTGATCCATAAAGGAAAATTCATATTCCAGATAAAACTTTTTAAAAACACAGTAAACTCTGATTTACTTACTGGGCTATCCATTAAATCTAGTCAACTGTTGAGATCCATTTCATTCCAACCTACAAACCTTTCCATAAGTATAAAAGATACTTTTAATAGTTTTAATTGGTGTGGGAGGGTACTGACTCAGAGGCTAAAGGTATGTAGACAGCATCAGATTTTTTTCAGAAGAGGTAAAGGATGTGTGGATCAGGTGTTTGTTTATAGAAATGTGTGAGAGACATACAGAAACAGATGGATTTGTATGCGACATTTATGGATCTGGAGAAAGCATATGATAGGGTTGAAAGAGATTGCTTGTGGAAGTTCTTAAGAATATAAGGTAAGGGACAAAAGCTACTAGAAGCAGAGAGACTTTATTAAGAGTGTAAGACATGTGTACAAGTAGAAAGAGAGGGGAATGAATAATTCCCAGTGAAGGAAGGTCTGTGGCAGGATGTGTGATGTCACCATGGTTGCTGAATTTGTTTATGGATGAGATGGCCTAGGAATTAAATGCAAGTTTTAGTGAAAGGGGCAAGTTTGTAGTTAGAAGAGGATAAGAGGGCCTGGGAAATGAGTCAGTCATTGTTTGCTGATAATACAGCCCTGGTAGCAGATTCAACTAGGAAACTGCAGAAATTAGTGATTGAGTTTTGAAGAGTATGTGAAAGGGGGATGCTGAGGGTAAATGTGAACAGAAGCAAGGTTATTAGGTTAGCAGGATTGAGTGTCAGGTTAGTTTGGGTGTAAGTTTTAAGGGAGAAAACTTAGAGGGAGTGAAGTGTTTTCGTGAAAGGGAACAAGGCAATGAATGGAACCATGGAAATGAAAGGGAGGCACATGGTTGAAGAGGGGGTGAAGGTTCTAAGAGTACTGAAACTGAAGAGCAAGTATGTTGGAAGGCAAAAATGAATATGTTTGAAGGTATAGTAGTCCCAACAATATTACATGGATGCAAGGCATGGGCTATAGATAAGGCTGCACATAGGAGGGCGGCTGTGTTGGAAGTGAAAGTTTGAGAGCAATATGAGGTGTGACTTGGTTTGTTCTAAAAAGTAAAGAAGGGTAAGAGAGATATGTGGTAATAAAAAGAGTGGCTGAGATAGCTGAAGAGGGTGTGCTGAAATGGTCTGGAAATATGGTGAGAATGAGTGAGAAAAGGTTGACAAAGAGGATAAAAATGTCAGAACTGGAGGGAACAAGGAGAATGGGGAGACGAAATTGGAGATGGAAGGATAGACTGAAAACTTTTAAAGCAATTGGGGTCTAAAAAATGCAAGGGGTTGAAAAGTACACAAGGGATGGCATAAACTAAAACAATGTGGTTTACTGGAGTTTATGTGCTGTCAATGGACTGAACCAGGGTATGTGAAGTGTTTAAAGTAAACCAGTGGGGCCTGGTTGTGGATGGGGAGCTATGGTTTTGGTGAATTACAAAGGGCAACTAAAGAAATGATGTAAGTAGATGCAGCCTTTTTTCATCTGTTCCTGGTACTACTGCACTAACATAAGAAAACTGAGTAAAAAAAAAAGTGGTAACATGAGACTATTAATTAAAATGTCATAAAAAAAATGAACTTGAAGGTACAGTCTTTCACACTTATTATACAATAATAACTTATCTGATTCATATGAACTCTAATCCAGGCCTCACTTCCTTAAATTTTTCACACATTCCCACAACTTCACCTTCAGTTGAAGTGCCTCTCCTTCCCTTGCTCTCGCACTAACCTGTGACTTTAACTTTAAGGCATTACCACACCATTCTTCCCCCCCCTCCCCCTTGAGTTAAGTTTCTTATGGGATAGAACATTTGAATTTCTCAACTAAAACATACAACCTTTCTCTAACTTCTCAAGTGGTTACATCCATGCACATTCAGACACCCAAGCCTGACTCTTCAAGGAGCATAAGTACTCCTTCTTTGGCTCCTTCAGTTCCAACTTGAAGAAATAGTGAAACAAGGCAATCTTATGTACATCTATATTTACACTTCAAAATTGCTTCTAAAAAATTCAGTCCCTAAAATAACCAGCAAGAGACCAGTGACACTCACTTACCGTAAAAATATCAATAAGTGGGTGGGGGAATTCGAACTAACCTTACAAACATTAGTGTTCTTGTGATGACTCCCTGCACCTGATAAGTAAGGTGCTTCATACAAAAAATCCAAGCATCATAGGGTTAGTATTCCAAAAAAGAGAAATCAAAAACAGTACTGAAACTTACTCTGGAGAAACATCCTGAGGCAAGAGCGAGGTACCTGGAGTTAAATCATCTGACAGAAGATGACAGAGGCAAGTCGCTAAATTGACTGCCTCATCCTGATCTAGGTCATCACTAAATATTAAGTCACACAATTTTTGTAGTAGGTCACATCTGCAACAAAAAAAGAATACTCTTTTATGATAAACTAATTACATGAAAATAAAATCTCATCTACATTTTCATCTTCAAGAAGCCAATATATATCTCTTTAAGTATGAAAATTAATAAAGTAACACTGATATATCAATCAATCATCTGCAAAAAGTATTATTTCCCAAAATGTAAAACAATGCATTTGAATGCTACTAACACAAAGAACCATGGTACATGTGTCACCAAATCAAGATGACAATTGTATGTAACTATCCAAACAAAAATTAAAACATTATGGAGCCAACATTTCCATGTCTAAAAACAATCATTTTATGGCATTCCCACGAACTAAAACCTTTGCCAAAATAATGACATTAAGGTACAATACAGAATCACACATGAACTTACCATACTCACTCACTGATCTGAAAATATGAGAACTTACTCCAAGAAAATGTGCATCTAACTAGGCACCATATGCTTACACATCAATAAAGTTGGTCGTAGTTGGTAGGCGGCCAACAACTAGGAAGGTATATTACCAGTACTAGCCGCCTGGGTATTGGGAGGGTTAGTGATTGCTGTGAAGTGAGCCAGCAGTTTAATGGTTGTCGACTTGCACTCCTTTGGCCCAGATAGTTGTCTTTTCTTTCTGCCTCACACATGTGGGCTGCTGGTATTCTCTCCACACAAATACAATCTTTCCTTGTTACAAATAACACTTGACAAAACTTACTCACATAACTCATTCTTCATAACTCTAGCCCTAGCCTTGCCTTCTGACAAAATGCTATGAACAATCGGTAAAAGTAGTAGGTAGGAAAATTAGACAGGAGCTTTAGGTAGAAGTAATAGGTAACAGCATTAGCTGGGTGCATTAGGTAGAAGTAGTAAGTTGTAACATGGGCAGGAATATTAAGTAAACACATTAGGTAGAAATAGATGGTATGAACATTAGGAAGGAGCCTTGGAAAATGCTGCGCTAGAGATGGTCTCTGCCAATGGCCTGTTAAGGATGAGGTACTAAAGGCTGAAAAGTGGCAATGAAGTTCAACAGTTATCAAGACTTTTGCCGTGGCAACCCCTTGAGAGGGTTCCCAAAGGGAACCAGGATCAGCGATATAGTTTGATAGGTAGTTAGATCAATAAAGCCACTATTTCAAATATGCAATTAGTTTCTTTTATCATACTCACCAATGTAAACTCCAATAGAAAGAAATTTCAAATCTTACTTTACTTTGAGGCCAGTTACAAATGTGACCTGGAATCCTATGGCAGCAGGTCTTTAACTTGCACAACCATAAGGCCAACTCACAAAACTTCCCATATGTCAGTTCTTTTCTCATTATTCTTAACCTTCATTCTCACATGTAAATCTAAAAAACAACGCTAGGAATAATTTTAAGAGACAGTCAAGAAATGGGTATACAAATTTTGGATATAAGAAAATAATAGAAAGACACAACTGCTAGATGTATATATACATAAGAGGAACGAAACCTTCCTCATAAATGACTCGCTGTTCGCTGCGTCGCCTCACTAGACGGAAGAAAATACGTTCGTAAAAGAGATGTGAGGAAAACTAGATATTCCAAGTTGTGACGTATTCAACAGTTGGTTCTTCAAAACATAAACTCCAAACAGATTACACTGTTTAGCATGTTTTCCCTAGACTCCATACAGAAAGAGCATCATAAGGTGAGCCATGACAAGCTGCTCACTATAATGATTCATGAGTTGTGTAATTGAACCGACAGAAGTAATTACAAACTGCTCACTACGATGATTCATGAATGGCAATTGAATCGACAAAAGTAACTGGATTTACTTCGTCATATATGATCAAATAAGAGTGATGTTATCCTTACATTTTAAAATCCCAAACCACAGTAATTTGCCGCTATCAGCTTCAATACACGTGTTTGTTGTTAGCTGAGCAACCAGTGGAAATCAAACACCTCGAAGTCCCTTCACAATACCAGTGATTTCAGGTCACGTGATTTCACCAGATCATTAAACAAAAATCGTTTACCAATAACTAGATTGATTAGTAATAATGCGGTTGATAATGAATATGTTTATCTAGTGGTTACCCAACCGACATATATTGTGTATTCATCGTTGGTTCATAGAGCCGCTCAGAACGTTTTGGACATTTCGAAACAAGAGTGTTCACCAATGTAAACCCTCAGTATGATTACAAGATTCCATTATTCATTCGTTAACGAGACTCGCTTCTATTTGATCTACCCATCAAACAAGAAAGTCAGGTTATATGAATCTGATGAAAAGCTTGTGTGCCAAGTGATATTACTCGAGACTTGTTTGATGCGGTCGCACTAAACGAATCGAATCATTTCAGTCATTTGACTCGAGTCGCATTGAATCATCACACATACGCGGGAGGAGGAACCGAATCTGGATTAATGAAGGCGACACCAAAAAGGGCCAGATTTCGGTGAATTTAGTCATTTGTTCCAATCCTACTAAACCATCCAGACATATTATCCAGTTTCTTTAGAATGACGGCAGAAAATGCTTGAGAAACTGGTAGATATGACAGGAATTTCTATTTAGAAATGTTTCGAAACACTAGGATCACAGACAACAGGGCGGTACCGAACAAGATTTATAAAATCTTCCAGCCAGCACGATGCTCTCAGTGACTAAGAAACAGATACGATTGTGTTCACGACTCGATTACGGTATTTCCTATTATGAAATATTGCCTCGCCACGGTAATATACAGTTGCTCAAAGTCATGATGTTCTAAAATACTGGTCTGTTTCGAGCAACAAGGCCATTCTTAAATACTTATCCCTTTCCAAGTTTGAAAGAATATAATTTCTAATAAAGCTAAAAATTGTTTTACGTTTGATACAGGGTTAACAAAATGTCATTTCCTCCAAAACGTTGTATGAAATGGGCATAATTTTACATATAAACATCCTCTACAGCAGCTTGATCAAACCTGCCGAAAACAGTCATAACCGACCAATACTCAACGCCTCCTTCCAGTTTGTCACTGTTTATGGGGGAAAATTTCCACTACAACAGTAAATAAAGACCAGTGTAAGATGTCTCCTGTTTCTTACCAGCTGTTTCGGTGTGATCGCTCTTGTGGATGATAGTTCCTGACGAAAGTTGGAGCAGTACACCTCGTTCCAACCAAGTGCACACACACACCACGCTCAAATGCCATGGAAATTGTTTTTTAAGCTTTACGTTGCCATGCACGCCTACCAGACGTACGATAAACCACCTTTCAAAACTATCGTTATATACTTTTTCATTTCTATTTCATTTTGTCATCCTGAATGGAATTCTATTTCACAATTTGGTACAGAACTTCTGATTTTGCGAGTGTTATTAGTTTCGTGGATCCGAAGATGCGAGTTCGAGGCTTCTGAATCGCTAATCATAGAATTGTATACGAGTGTGAAAGCTAAAGACGGAAGGACGAACAGACGACGATGAACGAAGCAGTGTCAAAGTGTCTGTCATACCACAGAGATGATCCACACGACGCTTTCAAACTATTTATGATGTTCGAAACCATTCATTATACCTAAGGTTATGCTGCGGACAAATTGATACACTTCTAACACTATCATTTCTAACGAACAATTTCCTCCATTTTAATTCTAAATTTCACAATTGGATATGAAGCTCTGAACAGAAACATTTGAATTACTGGATTTCTGTTAAGGTCTCACATACTTGGCTGTTGATTTCATTTGCGGAAAAATCAGATGCCTCTTAACAATGGTTGCATAATGGTTAATGGTTGCATAGTGGTATAGCGATCCTGAAAATGTTGCATGGATGAGAATCTTCTGTTTTAATGCAAGGGAACGGAATAAGGAGGATATGCTGGAAATGAAATGACTGAGAAGAATTACTCGTGTGAGGAAGATGGATCGTGCGAAGAATGATAGCGTAAGAGCGATGCGCGGTAGTGAGCACACTTTGGTTTAGAAAGCTGACTTGGTGTGCTCAAATGACGGGTATAAGGAGGGGATGATTGTAGAAAGGCTGACAAAGAAGATCCATACGGTATAAGTGGAGAGAGTAGTGGTACGGGAGGGCAGAAAAGGAGAAAGAACGATGGAGAGAAAGGGGCTGTGGGGTATCGGGATCTGAACATTCAGGAGAGCGAGAGGCGTGTATGGAATTGAGAAAACTGGAGGGACGTGGCGCTGCGGGGACAACATCCTGTCAAAGGGCTGAATTCGGGCAACATTAAGTTGTCAGGGGTTGGTTATGGATGACATGATTACCAGCCAGTGGACGTGAGGAAAGAATGCTCTCGCTTGGACTGGTCCTGGCCCTAACTACTTATACATATACATGCCAATAACAGATTAAAGGAGGTTTAAGTAAAACGAGTAGTTTAAGGTCATCTCTTTATAAGATGTTTCTCTTGAGTGCGAATATATATATGAAAATAAAGGGGTCGACGGCCCTTGGTCCTACACAGATAATCTTAAAATTAAGTTTTGTATACATTCACACATTACCTTCAGCGACCTGCCAAGTCTTACCTATAAAGATATCCATGGACACGTATAGTACACTGGTGAAATGTGAATCTTAAAGTTATACCTGCAATGGAAATATAAAAAGAAATATGTACAATAAAAAAGAAAAGACAAAATGTAGAATACAATAGTTACATTCGTCCATAAAAGGAAGCTACCTGACTGAAAGTACATTTTTGAGAAATTTCCCTACATGATTAGTGCAACAATTCTTCATTTTCTCTAAGATATTCTGAAAGTCTGAAAGGATTTATGAAATACCAAATTTTTCAGGCTAAGGTAAGTCCTCGTTATCATTATCATCTAAAGGTCATACTTCTCTCATCGGGTACAATCCATATCAATAATCAGAGGTTCACACTCTTAGAAATAAGTTGTACTGGTTTTTATTGGTAAAACCGATTAAATCAATGTAACAAAATCAGGTTTAACTACCAAAAATCTAAACAAACAAGATGTCATGGTGGAATACAAAGGTCATGCTTATAAAGCTTTGGTTCAGTCTTTTCTTTTTCGCCAAAGACCAAACCTTGATTAATGAAGCCATGGCATTATCTTCAAGTCAACCTTCCAAAAAACTGAGCTAGAAATACGTAGGTTTGGACTATAGATTGACATAAAGCTTTCATATTTGACATTACATAGATGGCAGATTTCGCCTTAGAAACATAGTCTTTGATTTTGTGATTGGATGCAATGCTCTCGTATAGGGAGGGTGACGATGTGTGACGGTGACGAGAATGACACGAACCAAACTCGTGACGTACCCAGGTTTGGGTGACGGTAACAAAGAATGAACGACACTGAGGGATAAACACCCACTGTTGATCATGGACTCGGGCTGAGCTCCAACCGGAACTGACATTTGACCCGGCGACCAACACGTCTTAACAGTGACCCAAACTGATTCCAATTTCGGGTGATGGTGACTGATGTGGAGGCTGATGTAGGATGACGGTGACCCCAAGATGATGATGACAATTACCCAAGCTGCTGACACTAGACAATGGAGGTCAGACGTCATCCTAGGTAACAACTGATGGGCCAACTACTCAACAAGTCTGAATTTGTGCAAGGCTGACGGTAATCAGGTTCAGTCAGCTCTTACTCGCTTCGTGCGATCAAAATATAAATCTCTTCGACTCTTCACCAGAATTTTTTAGATCTGAGGTACATGGAAGACAAGTGATCCACCGCCTTAACTTAGAACTTGCGAGTAGAAAAAGACGTGAAAAATACAAAATAGAAACGAGAACTTTTAAACCCCATCAGACCGCCAAGAGGAAGAAGATTCACCTTATAACTCGTCCTTTTTGATAGATCATAGGCACAAGGGGAATCAGGTCACGTCTTACCGCGGGAAATTACACTGGCGTCCCAGTGAAACAAAAGAACCACGTCCTTTTTATCGGGTCCATTTACTCCACATGCTCGCACACAGGTGAGCGATAGAGGTCCCGAGACGTCACTGCTTTCTTCAGGAGAAGACTATCACAGGAGCAGTGTCACCTGGTCCCTTTCACCACCACCTTCAGGAGACGGGAAGGTCAAGGCGGTGGTGGTGGTTCTCACGCGACGCATCCACAAGTCTCAGAGTTGCGCCAGGATCAGATTTACGTTTATCCCAGAGTTCCTGTTTGACACAGACTATACAGACCTGCCTACCTCGTCTGCCGCCCTAGGGCACTCGGGTCTCTGGGTTCACAGGAATCTTAGAGGGTCCGGCTATAGGCCTAGGTTCAAGTTTCATCACGGTGTCTTCCCTTGTACAGGACTGAACTGGATTACTAATTAGGGATCATGCACGGGCACGCTGGGCCTGCTACCGTTGTTCCTTTCCCGTCACAAGTGTAGGATTTTTTTTTCTATAAGAAAAAACAACCTGAGGGATAAGGCTAATCCAGCTGCTTATACAAACGTGTGCGTTTCACATAATAATGAATCAATGATCTCGATAAATTCAGGATACACACTGGCAATCGAATGAACGAAACAGGTGCCGAAGCCGTTTCAATACCCGTTTATGTACAGAGTCACTACGAGCCACAGATGGAGTCGTCTTCCCTCAACACGTCACAGAACATCAGCGTTACGAATCTCACAGATCATCTCCGTGGCGCCAATTTCCTACAAGACGCTACCACCTTAAAACAAATAATTTTCCCTCAATGACAATAGTTCTTATTCCCTGGACAGCCACGAACGCTGGTGATAACCTCCTTGGAGACCGATGGATATCTTGTAAACACACACTTGCCTCCTTGAGGCGGGTGGCCACTGTCACTTGAGCCAGATGCCTATGGTTGATTCTTTGCGTCTCTGCATCTCCCACACTGCACCAGGTGGTCAGCTACAGTTACTCCCGCGACGTCAGAAGCATTAGTAGGGCTCACCGCGCCATATCGGACTCTCTATTGTCTCCCTAGAAAAATAAGAACAAATAATGGAGCCGAGACGAAAGGTATCTCCCTGTTCTTGTGTCTTCGGCCGATCAGGGATTCATGTATGTCACCGCTGACGTGAATATACCAAGTCGTTTTCTTAATTCCTTTTACCTCTTTTCTATATCTCGTACAGGGGATGGGCTAAGTATTGCACTGTAGGATTGGGATCGAATCCTACAGGACAACTTGGCTTAAAGAAGCTGCTATGGGTGTTCCATCTCTTTGTTTCAGGCCTGAAAATATAGAAAAAAAATAATGTATTTTACAGTACTGTTTGCGAAGTTTCAAAGTAACATGGTATGATTTCAACTTTTCAATATTACAGCGAGTTAACACTGAATGTGGCTATCTACTTTCCTCTCGAAATGAGAGAGAGAAAAAGTTTTACTTTCTCCATGGGAACAAATTCAATTATACTGATGACAGATCTGTACAGGTGTATTTTATTACTTACCTGCATGTATCATACATTTCTCTTGCTTAATTCTTAATCAGAGCTAATTTCTAGGAATTTCTCGTAAACCCCTCTCATTACTTTAAGAGATAGAAATGTAATCATTCACTGTGTTTCTCAGGTAAAGTCAGAGATGGGTGGTAAGGATGCTACCATATCACAGGTTCTCTGGACACCATGACACGGATTATGATGGTCGTTCAGCCTACTGAAGCCCCGACTCAATCATGGCCTCGAAAAATCATCCATGAATGGTGATACAACTTGCTTTATCCCAACAGCTTAATACCTACCTACGCGCTAGTATCTGGACTACATACTGTCTTCTCCTCCTACATTCAGCCTTCAGTATAATTTTTGACACCTCTCAGAGGGGAACAGATGCCAGTCACTGACCCCCCCTAAAAGTCTTAATTCCTATAAAACATCTTCAAACCAAGAAGATTCATTCCTCTCAAAATGAGACGAGAGATGACGGGTAACTAGGATAGTATATACCCTACCCATCCACCACGCTCTCTATAGATATGGTACAAACCTACTCGTCCATCCACGTTTTCTAGAAACCGTATAGACCTACTCGTTCCTCCACCTTGCCACGATCTCAAAAACCCGTAGAGAATTACCTGAGTGGAGGAGGAGGTGGTTGCGGAGGTTGGTCAGCTTGCTGAAGCCCTTGCCGCAGACTGGGCAGCGATGCGGCCACTGGCCCGTGTGCACGAAGGTGTGACACCGCAGGTCGCCAGGCGTCGGGAAGGATCGTCCGCACACTCCACACTTGTGAGGTTTATCCTGAGGAGGAGGAGAGGAACAGACCCGTCACTACCAGCAGGATACCACAGCACTAGTGACACTAGTACACCTATACTAGTGGTTGTACCACAACCTCAGGATGTCCTTTGGTGGGACTCCTGTAGCTTCAATTAGGGTACTTCCTCGACGGGATTGAGCCTCTTTTTCGTCTATTGACAACGGTACAAGATTGCCCAATGTGGCTTTTTCACTCGCGGCGTAACCACGTGCAAGTGGAGTCCGGTAATACCACCTATTCTAGTATAAGTGGAAAGAGTAAGCAACCTTTCTCTAGCAGTTAGCAAATTTTGCCTTTGTGATTAGTCGAACATATCTTTCTAGGTTATCGAGTCTTTCTTGAACAAGATTTTGACACTTCTGACCATCCAGCATGGGAATTAATACACTATATTTCTTCGTTCCTATGGACGATGGTGCGTAGGATGAGGCATTAATGACTGGGGTAATCATATGCGTCTCTAAATTACATTCTCATATGAGTAACTATTCATGAGCGTCGGTAATCATCAGTGGAGACATTCGTCTCAGAAGCGTGAAATGTACGACTTTTGGCGGGATGCTGCGGTGCTTTTATCAATGGGCATCAGCATATGAAGTTACAAGGCCGTACGTCAAACAGTGACTGAGAACTGAACTTGACTGTTAAACTTAACGAAGATATGGATGCGTACACAGACACAGACCTGGACGCCATGGGTAGTAAAACTTCTTCCTCTGCTTCTCGAAGGCAAACTAATTAGTCCAGATGTGACTACCGTATGTGGTATGACCGCTGGAACCCGGTACAAGATGCGTCATCAGACTGTTCTTGGATATGATCTTGAATACGGCTAAGCTCATCCAGACTCTAATCGCTTCAGGAATCAAGTCGAAAGAAGGTTTCTAATAGTCACTGCGAAATAGACTTATACGTTTATATATCGCACAGTATAGCTTCAGGATGTCAGCTATTGATATTCTGAACCATGAAATAAAGCAAAGATCAAACGCATTAACATCTAATGTAATCCCTTGTGCTAATGACTAAAAGTAACAGGTGTAGTAGATGAGATATCTTCTGTGGTTTACTCATTACAACCTATAGTAACTAAATGATATCAATCTACCTTCGTGAATATGGCCCAATTTTAACAAAAATTCCTCCAGTCCAAGACGCCAGTGGAAACATTCAGTATATGTATTTATTCATTAAGAAATAAAGTCCATTCAAAACTTTAGATAATTTGGCTGCACTTTTTTATTTCATTTTTTTTAGACCAACTTGGGACTTTCTGTAAAAATTAAGGTTAAATGTCGTTGCCACGCAGCACACGTGACGATCTCGGGCGACAAGATGGGTTTGGGTACCGTCGGTCACTACCCAAAGAAAACGCAGCGACGACTACGACGATGAAGCCACGGCACGACCGCTACCACAACGAAAACTTTCTATACTCTACAAGCGACGACGACAGTTTATACAAACCAGGGACGACAAACTACAACGGCAACGACGTCGAAGCCGCCAGAAATGTTGGTCAAAAAACAGTTTTTCAAAAGATTTGCATCAATTTCGCTACCGCGATTACCTGTAAAAAAAAACATTTTACAAGCATTATTTTACAAGTTTTATTTGATAAGAGGTAGAGCTACATCACAGCAATACTGACATCTTTCTTAATGGGCAAAAACTAAGAGTAAAGTCCTCTTAAGCGGTAGCCACCCACCCAGTGGGGGAAGAGATCACCTTACCTTGATATGCGTCATCTTGTGGTAGTAAAGATTGGATGAGGCTGTGAATCTCTTGCCGCAGGTACCACACTGGTGGGGCTTCTCCCCGCTGTGGATTCTTCGATGGGTGTTGAGCGAGGAGCTGGTGGAGAACCCCTTCCCACACACCTCACACACGTGGGGTTTCTCGCCTGTGGTGACAAATATACATCTCTTTTACTTTATCAACATCTTT
>JAUUEG010519073.1:0-14052 GCA_032361445.1 Panulirus gracilis | reverse complement strand
ATTCTGAAGCTCTAAAGGCTATCACTGAGCAAAGACATTATTTACCAAGCTAGGTCTTCAGTACTGATGAAAATGGCAACTATCAAAAAAAACAAAAAACTCAATGAGCTTATAAACAGGTTGGCTAAAAAAAATTTATTTCCAACTGCTGCTCTGCTGCAGAATTTTTTTTATTAAAATAAGCATCATGCACAGATCCCTGCTACTCCTTGACAATGCCCTTAATCATCCCATTAAATTAAACGATTTGTCTAATCATAATGGTGTCCATATCTTCCAATGAACACAGCAACTATATTCAGCCTAGGAATCGTGGTGTAATCCTGACATTCAAGGTACAGTATATCACCTAAGGGGAGCATTTGCTCAGCTTACTTATGAAATGCAGGCAGATGACAAGTCAAAGATCCAAAAGTTCTGGAAAAATTATGCATCCCATATAAAAAGTACAAAGTCACAGGATGAGATTTAACAGGCAACAGTAAAAGATGAAGTTAATCATGGCCTGGCTGTGAGGAGAATTTCATATACTTTATGCCTTGATCTAAAATCACAGAAGATCTGTACGCATAATGAGCTTTGGTGAAGTGGTTGAGTTATTAAACTCTTTATGTACAGCTCTCTCAAATAAAGAACTGCTTAAGTTGGAAGTAATAAAAGGAGGAAGAGGAGGAATGCTGTCACTAGGCTGAATCAGGGAATATGAAGCAGTCTGGGGAAATCACACTATGGTCTGAGACAAATGACTGCGAATGAATGATGGCCTCTTGTTTCAGCACATTATATTCATCTGATTCTGGTGCTCCTGACCCAGGATCACTTTTAAGGAGCTCCTGCAGCTTCAGTACAGCGCTTTAAGCAGGAATATGATGGACTCTTTTGGAACAAGGAGGTCCTCCATTGGACTGTACTCCATTGCATCCACTGATGATGATACAGCTTCACTAAAGGTGACTTCTCACTTTTGGTGATGAAACACAACAAACATGACAAGAAAAGAAAATGATGAAAATAAAGATAGCACTACAGTGGATGCTGAGGCTCCTGAGAGCAAAATTAATGAAAGAGAGAAATGATCGGGAAAACACACTAAAAATAAATGAAAGATTTCATATACAAAAGTAAGCTAAAATGATAATTCGAGAGAAAACAGTTACATAATTTTCTTTAGAAATATCATGACAACATTCTTTGACAGAATATAAGAGACAGCTCATAGTTTAGTACCACTAAAGAAAAAATAAAGTGGAACAAAAAAGAAATACAAAGATAAGGATGAACATGAAAAAAGAATGCAAAAATTAAATGAGAGTGGCAAATAAGCAAAATCAGGATTGAAGAGCTTCAAGAGAAAACAGGGAATGCCGAGTTAATGTTACTGTGAATATGGAAAAATAAAGAACAAATCGACTTAAATTCATAAACAGCACATAAAAGTAGCTAAAAATATAATTCTCAAATATAATCAAAGAAAAAGACTAGATCATGATAGTATCAAAATTGCCTAAATAAAATTTGCAGAATGTCAAGAAATCAATATTATTCAGTATTCAGTACAAGAAACACTGGCAATATCAATATGATTAGAATGCAATCACAGATGTCAAAGCACATGAAAATTACGAAGATAGCAACAAACCTAAATGATAAGACTCAACATTAAGACCAGATGGAATTCCAGCAATCTTCTAACAAAAAAGGCAAAACAGGTTACTACCAAAACCAATAATTTTACTACTCAGATGGAAAAGAGATAATAGCAATATATTGGAAATCCCTATAATAACCCATGTTACCGATAAACAAACAAGGATCTAAGCCTCTCCTGTAGCAATGTAGAATTTTAAGTTTAACTTCACATGTAATAGATGTGTATGAAAGAGTGGTTTAGAAACATATCAAAACAATGAACAATAACTACTGGACATTAATGAAGGCCAACAAGGTCTGTACCAAGCAAAAATACACAAGTGCAGCTCATATGACTTCAATCTAATGAAAGATATTTTTCTTATTTCTTAACTTTCCTCACAGCAACAAATTTACTGGATTAGCAGAATGTACTGAGACTGCAGAGAACTGTCACTGCTTGATGTTTTCAATAACCTGTTTCACTGCAAAATGCTTTTTTAACAGAAAAGTATTGAACAGAAGGAAAATAAGAAAAGCCAAATTTCTTTGCTCTGGGAACAAACGATATGTATTAGTTTGTTCATATCCAATCTTGAGAAGCAAAAGACATTTCTGAACCTGACCTCCTTAAACATTGTTTCTTTAACCTTTTTGTCCACAAAATTAATTTCCAGCAGCAATACCAAGCCATATGAATTTTCTCGTAACATACGAAAATGGTAATTGGTCCTTTTGTAATACTTCTTTGTCAAATTAATACTATAAAGCTTCTATACTTAGCATCAATATTTCTTAAAAAATAATGTAAAAAATCAAAATTAAGTACATATAGTCTGATCCTTTATTTTTCCTTAAGTGTAAAATTTTATTTTTCCTTAAGTGTAAAATTTTCTTGCTCATTACACCAATAATGATGAATAAAAGATGTGAAAAGTATAAAGGGCCAAAATTAAAAGAATGCTGCAAACTCATAAGCAAACATCAAAAACACTATATATATCATTAGTAAATAGTAAAGGGCATGAAAAAATTAAGGTGCTGGATCAAAAGGGACACTAAACAGGCATATGCTGCCAACTCATAAACACACATCAAAACTATTTGAAAAAATCTTGATATATCTTTATCTATACAATACAAAATAAACCCTTATACAGCATATCTTAACATTGTAATGTCCATAAATTGTGCACATAATCGAAAATGAGATAATAGAGATGAATGAGTCAGTGCGATGGTAGTGGCAGGCAGATCTGGGGGTCATACATAAGTTAAGTCTGCCACTGCATGGGTGCAGTACCTTATGGGATCACGATGCTATTTCCTGGTTGGGGAAGTATTGGCAAACAGAATACGTACAAACTATTTTTGAAAGCTGTGGACTTTCAACGTACCATATTTAGCATAAATGAAAAATAGACTTTCATCACAAATTTCATCCACAGGATTAAGATTAATCCTGAATGAAAAGTAGATGAATGGATGGATTCATGAGAACACATTCAAAGCAATAGCTGGTGTAACTAGTAACTACATGGGCTTGGTGCAACCCTAACCTTTTTATTTTAAGGGTAGCTCAGCACAAATGTTAATCACGATAGACCTCAGTTCTAATGGGAATATGTTGTTGAGAATAGCAGATAAATTTGTATTTAGGATCTGGCTTCCATTTTATGTTTGTCTGGCTACCACTTTGGACTAATCATAAAAAGCATGTTTCCACAAAGTCTCGAGAAGAGAAATTACTCCAAACTTGTAACAGCAAGATAAGTGTTGTTTCAATCTGAAAAACACCTTTATGAACTACTGCCTTGAAAAACAAAATGAAGTCTATACAACAAATTTCAAAAGTATACCACATACACTCAACCCCATACTGTGACCTCAATAAAATCTTCCTTAACTTTCATGGAATGAAGCCCTAAAAGCAACATTCAAAACATCTGTCAGGTCTTTTCATGTTGATTTGGCCATTACATACAAGATCTTCTGCCTAATGGTTAAATTAAATATGAAAACTAAGAGAGCTGATGCACTGATCATTTAAAATAGCAAAAGTATAAGTACAGAACCAAGACAAAGCGAAGTGATAAAAGTACAGGGAAATAAGACAAATAAATGAATTAATACAAAGTCTGAAGAACAAACTGGCTTCTGGAAACATGTGCCTCATCACTATAATGCACAACACCATGTGACCAGAGGATACCTACTTTGATGCAGGAGAGGATCTTTTTTTCGGGATTGCTGGGAAATTAAATCTCCAAATTCCTATACAGTTCACAAATTAATCAACTACAGTTCCCATAAAAGAAAAGGCTCTACTGACTTTGTTTAACTTGGAAAATTCATACAAAATTCCACTTCTATTCACTTTTACTGTCACCACTTTGGACCAACTTAGCAATCCAAATTTCACTTCATATGCTTAACACATCATGTCACAAGGGCAGGTGGCAAGAAGTACCCAAAGGTCTAACCCTCCCAACAATCCAGAGAAAAGAATCTAAATGTCAAAACAGGTTTACACTGAAAGAAGATCTGTCACTAGCAAGACTGCCAAACTGAGAACGTAAAGGAAAGAATGGGAGATAAGCTAACCCTCCAAAATAATCCTTTCTATGAGGGAAGCAAAAAATTATTTTACTACATCATAACGGGTTACATGGGCTGCATGTTATAAACATAAGACAACAATGATATAGCAATAAAAGAATGAGGGAAAAAGTCCTAAAGTTAGCATACTGTAATTCCACATCTCAGGAATTAGTAAGATACAAGTTGCCAGGGCACACAAACTTCAGTAAATTCTTACATTTCTATCACCTAAGTTTCATGGTTACGGCTTTAAGATTTTTTTAATATGACCATAAATGCCCTTCTCTGAGAAGTCCATCATTACATGTGACCCTTTACCTAGGGCTACAGAAAAACAAAACAAAAAAGGAAATTAAGATAAAATATTACTGAAGGGAGCAGGTCCATTGCTAATTCCGCAGGTTCTTTGATTCATAACTGTCCTCAAGGTTGACAGCGCTAGGGCCACCTTATTATGCTGCCATCTCATTTGGGTAATACATGTTTTCATTTACTTGGTTTCAATCTATTTAGTTTAGCTCTATTTCTAAGTAGGAGTAATATCTTTATGTACAGAGTGCCTTAAGTACTATGTTACTGATTATTTCATGGAGTTACAAGGGTTAGACTGGTCAACATAACCCCATTTTCCCTGACTAATTTTAGTACCTGTAGCTTTGCAAAGCTTAAGTTTCATTTGCCAACTAAAATCTAACCTTAAAAACCTCCTTTCAGTATTAAGAGGTAAAAGACTACTGTATTTTCAAAGAATACATAATGTTGAAGCCCATGTAGCTTTTAACAAAAGATATAAGTCACCTATCTAGAATGAACAGCATAAGAAGCTTTTCACTTCCAACTGGAACATCCTTGAGTCAACACTTCTAAAAGGACACTCCTTGACATTCTACACACATGAAACCTCTAAATCTGGAGCCTCCATTATCTTTTGGGAATGCATATGCTCACCATCAACTAGGAGAAAATTAAGCCTCCAAGTATGTGGTACCTAATGCAACCAGTCAAATGAGGCTTTAAAATAAACTTTCATTATGCTCGCTTGACCTAAGAGCAAGTCATATTCTTCCTGAAAAGGTAATTAACCATCTTCATGAAAAATGGAGTAAATAAGGGGGGAAGGATTCTTAGATCACAACACTGTACCTTCACAATTGTTAACAAGTAATGAAAATTTTGAATAAGTGACTTTCTTGCTAATGCTTAAATATCATTCAGTTACCCTAATTAAAGCTAAAATAAAAGCAAACTGGGAAGCTACAGCAAGGGCCTGAATGAACCCTTTCAAGAAAGTCTCCAGTCTTATCTGTAAACCTGGCAGGGTAAGCATTTACCTTTAAATGAAGACTAAAATGGAAAATCCCTAATACTGAAAGATATTAAAGTATACACCAGACTGGGACTAGCTGGATTTCTTCACACAACTGACAAAGCTGATTGTACACTGGGACTACACTTGACTACCTTTGATTCCCACACATGAATAAGTACTCACTCATAGATGAATGAGGCCAAGGTATACCTTCCAAGGAAGGTATAAGCGAGACTGGACCCTATAACCAGTGGCTTAGTAAGGCTCTCAAACAAATGATACCCTGTTAAACAAATTCAATAGCAATGACAAACCTTCATTCATGGACACAGTCCTACACTTCTGTGACGAGGCTGTAATAAAAGAAAATATTAACCTGAACTCAATACTATACATATTCAAAATTCTATAAATCCAAACCAAACTGATGTATAATCCTCATGTGCACAAAATTACTGTGCTTTATGAAGTACTGAAACACTGATAAGAAATGCTTTTTTTTCCAAAATAAAAAAAATTGTGAAATCAAAATAAATGATGACAATGAAGTATAACTGAGGAAAAAATTGGTATGGGAACAATTCTGAAAATCTGATTGGGTCTTAGTAACAGGAGGGATGACCATGGATAAGGAGGGAAACATGACCCTCCCAGAAAAGAAACAGAAAAAAATGTCTCTGATACATATTAGCAGTAGTAAAAAGATAAATGATTCCCATCTCTTTCAAGCTAGGAAAGAAACAACCAATGTTAGGCCTAAAAGATCTAAAAAAAAGAGAGAGTAAAAATTGCAATACAACTTTTCTCTAACAACTACCCACATAACTAATTTCCCTGAAATACATAACCATATAATCAATTTCCCTTCACTGCCACTGTACATGGATCATCTATGAAAAGACCAACAATAACATATCTTCCGTCAAAGACACAAAGGACTTCCAACATTGTATATAACTACAAGAGAGATGTCTGACACCAACTAATTAGAGTGAATCAGGGAACACACTTAACTAGTCAGTAAAAATAAAAACTGCTTTTAATGCCAAAATTTACTAAATAAGCATTCAAACCTTGCTCTACTTTTCAGAAAAAAAGTTAAAGAAGTTCCATGGAAATAGAGGAAATCAGAAACTTAATATCTAACCACAGAGCTAGAATGTGATCATATTGATAGAAAAAAAGCAAAACTAATCCTGGAAGGTACTACTACTACTATCCAGGTATGAGGAGGGTTAGTGATGGCAAAATAATGAGTTAACACTGCTGCAGCTGTTATGATTCCCATCCCTGGACCTAGATGCAATTTCTCCTTCCTCCTTCACCTAGAAGCGAGTTGTTTGTAATTAACCTACAAACACATTCTACCTCACACACAATGCTTTACTACAAGAAACTGACATGATTTTTATTGTCTCCACTCTAAGGGTAATGTCAGATCACAGTTTCAAAAAATATAATAAAATGCATTTTGTGTATCTTGAGTCTTCTGACATCATCTGGTACAAAACTTTCATTACCTTCTATGAGTATGCTCTTATGTTTCATGCATTTTTCACCATTTCCTCCAAGTACATACAACTCTTTAACTTCTTGATCTCCTGCCATGATGCACTATTTTCTTCACATCCATGGGCTAGAATCCTTTATCCAGGGAATTTCATTGAACATCACAATAATTGGTTATGCTCAACTCAAGATAATACCAGTGGAGCTGATGCCCTTTCACACTCAACGCAAGTTTTCAACCATCAAGACAACTCTTCCAAAACACATGTCAGTTTTTCACCTCCGAATAGTCAGTTTTTCACCTCCGAATATTCTCATTCATATGCAGTGTTTCTGCCCTGATAGGTTCTTCTGACTGCAATCTGATTTGCATTAAATCCAACTGGACACATCCACCTCTTGTCTCCCACTCTTGAAGCATCAACTCTGGTGGTCATCTTTGCACATCTGAGGTACAAACTTTCCTTGGGACCAGTACTGCACTGCTTACCAGGATGCTTCCAGCCAAGCTGACAATAAAGCAGAAACCTCATCTGAGGTGGAGTTCCTCTTTCCTTCCTCGTCTAAATCTTTATCCTTCCAATCATGATCTGATTACCCTTGTTCTAATGTTTGTCATATAAACAGAGCATATCAGACCATACCACTCCTCCCAACTTCTGCATCTCACTCTGCTACTGTTTCTGCTTAGAATCACTGAATCATTGCAAATGACATTCATAAAGTCAGTCATGTCTTCATAAAATGTGCTAATCTGGCTTTCGTACACATATAAATCTTATTGATCTTGACTCAAAAGCATCTCCAATAAAGTCTGCAACTCATGCATAACTCCTTTCATCCAACTGTTCTGCCAATAAAACTCCTCTAACTCTTCTCTGATGATTGTATCTAGTCCTCCTCCCCCAACTCCTTCCACTGAACCTATGACCTGTCATATATTCTTCTTATGCAAGTTCCCCCAAGTGCTTATTCAGTTATAAGTGGGCAGGGCAAAAGGAGTGTACTGTATATCTCCTCAGTTCTACAGCAGTGTGCCACTGAAGTAGCACTGACCTCCATTCACTTATCTTACCTTCCCTTCTTCTTGTGTGTGGCCCATCCCTAAGAAAGAAGAAAATTCTAATCCTTTCACTATTACCTCATTACTATCAATTTTGCAATCCTCAAGGTTTTGAAACTTATCAGCTCTCACTTTCTTAAATACCTACATTTCCATCCCCTTCTTACAGAGCAACAGAAATCCTTCTGCTGCACAAGGTATGTTAGTAATTTTCTATACACTGTGACTCACCTCTGGTCCTCCATTCTGAGAGGTTTTGATGAATGTTTTTGTCAAGACCCTCAACATCTCTAAAGCATTCGAAAGCACCAACAAGGGACGGCATTAATTTCCATCTTAAAACTTAATCTTTTAGAATTTCTGCTTCTTTCCAATAACTAATGCACATCTCCCTCTGCAGTCAGTCCACTACAGTAGACTAACTCTCTCAGTGGAATCAAAAGCTTTCTGTTTTATCAACTTGCCTGCTATTAGCTCACATTAATAATCCCTTTCCATTCACTATGATGCTACTTCTCTTCTCTGTCCTACAGGTACCATCCTGACCACTGATCTTGTGAACTGTGGCTCTGCCTCCATGAACTGGATATGCAGTATGCACCTAAGTGCTACTTCCCACAGATTTTGCATGGAGACCAGCCACATAACCATTGACTGTTATAGCACCAAATTTT
Organism: Panulirus gracilis; assembly: GCA_032361445.1. NCBI lineage: Eukaryota > Metazoa > Arthropoda > Malacostraca > Decapoda > Palinuridae > Panulirus > Panulirus gracilis. The sequence goes on along the minus strand of JAUUEG010519073.1, from coordinate 5,267 downwards.
TTGTCTGTACAACAAACCTGAGCAATTTTCTAATGTTCCTTGTTTTTTTTCCTTCTCCTATAACCTTTCCTCTTCAATAAGGCAGGTCTACAAACATCTGGGGAGCTCAAATTAATCCTTCCTACAGTCTTTGTTCTTAAAGATATAATTTTATCGATTAGATGTAATGACCAAGACTAAAACATGTTTTTGCCTAATCCATGCTGACTACAACTGGGAAAAGCAAGCAAGATGGAGAGTAGCCTTAAAGCTTGGTGATTTTGTCAATGATTCCCATAATGAAGTATTAAGTAAAACAGAACTGGGATATGAACCTGAAAGATCCTAAGTCAACCTCTTTAAAATAATAATTTCCCTACCATTGGCACTTTCAATGCCAATCCATACTAGCAAAAGCTGTCATAGTGTCAGCATAAAAAGATAATCTAGAACATGATGAAGCAATATCTTAGCAGTCTTCCCATCCAGAACTGATTTAACAACTTTAACTAAAGCCCTGAAAATGATATCCAAGCTTAACATAAAATCTACCTCAAAAATATAGAAACCTCAAATAAAAATCTAACTCAGGAATGTACATTTTCCAATTGTAAGCTATTTCTGAAGACTTGTGATCCAACTCAGCTTTCTCAATGGTGGCTGCCAGAAAAATTTCTGAGTAATAAAGATCAACACTAGAACAATAGTTTTATTCTCTGAATTCACTACCTGCTTCAAAATGAATATAGTCCAGGTCACAAACTTGCAGAGTAATGTAATAATATAAAGTTTAAAAGGCTACAAAGAAGTTACAATAAGTGCTGAAAAGGAACAAAGCATGTTTGCTGCTGTGTCTGATGAAGAATGAAGTTCTCCAGGGAAAAGGCTATACAATAAGAAAAGGACCTAAGTAAAGTGGTGCAGAGAGGTGACTTCCAACGGAAATATCAAATATGTGGGGGTGAGACTGGCTGTACTTCTTATTTTTGGCTGGAATTAAAGTAAAGATCAACACTAGGTGACTACAGATAATCCTGGGGAACCTTCTTAAAACTGATATATGATAATAATGATAATAATAAAATAATAATAATAACAATAATAATAATAATAATAATAATAATAATAATAATAATAATAATAATAATAATAAACGGAAAAAAGCACTGCTTCAGTTCTACTATGATAATGCTTCTTAGGTATTCAAGAAAAATGGTCATTTAGTTTGAATATACTGCTAAATTCTGATGATCTGTCAAGATAGTTCACTAAATCATTTTGATAATGATAATGAATTACTCTAATTTCTAAATCCAAGTGATTAAACAAGTGATTAAAGTGGATTAATTCTATAGACAATACATATGAACAAGAAGATTTGAAAGAAATCAAATGCACATAAAAAATGTATTTCATACTCACCTTTAGTTTTAGCATTCAAGTACGCCTGATAGCTCGGGGAAGCATGATAGTTTTTCATTGCCTTTTCATATTCAAGCTGTAAAACAAAACCACAAATGCAAGTAGTATACAGTGTACAGAACTGTTGTCAAGGTGCTGTGAGTGGGTGAATGACAGAAAAAGATCTAAAAAAGGGTGGTCCCAGTCTGTGGTTATGCTCATCATGAGTACACCACAATATAATATCATAAGAAGAAAAAGCATAATAACCAGGAAGAGGTAAGGTTATGGTGGAGAGAGATATAAGAGCAAGCTATTTGCTGTCCTACAAGCAAGTGCATGCAAGAGATGTTTATTACAATTGAACCAAAGATGCATCCCACTACATACTGTGTTTGGCATGATTCAGCAAGTGGTTTTTTTCTCGCTAATGAAGAAATTATTAGAAATTCAATTCTTGAATGTACCATACTATATTACCTCTTTCTGTAACTTTCTTCTGCAAAACCAATCCTGTGCATTCCCACATTACACCCACCTCATCAGTTCTCTCACTGCTATCTTATACCTTCAATCCTCTCTAAGATTTCCATATTCACATCTGTCATGGATATTACCTCAGTTCTCCATGATCCAGATACATTTTGAAAATATTCTTAAACACTGCCTATTAAGTTTGACATACATAAACACTTTCTTCACTATTCTTTTGTTAATAAAATGTTAGACTCAATGTACAGTCCATTACTTGAAATATGTTCCTATTTACATGGAGTGGATAAATTGTATGCAGTTCACTCAAACACATCCTGAAATTATGTTCACCATGAGAAAATGAATGAAGGTGAGCATTGTTTAAATTTCTAACTCAGCACAACAGCTTTTGCTAAGTTAGAATGACACATTTATTCACACCAGCAAATATATAACTCAAACACAACGATAATTCTTCATATTCTCATCTGACATATCTTTGGCTTTACACAATTTACTCATGGCATCTGTCTAGCTCTTTTGCTGATTACTTATTCTCCCATCTTTTCTAACCATACTAAAGCATAAATTCATCAATCTATCACTAGCCTGGTGTTCTAAAACCCAGATCATTTGCAAATTGTTTTGTTCATACATTTTCTTAGTTATTTCTTTATATTAAGTATAGCTTCCTCACATTCTCCTTACTCAAACTAGACATATCCACCTGTACAGTTTTTATCTTTAACTTACATGTTGTACATAAAAATTTACAAAGAATTCCACTTTGCAAATTTACTGTACATTCTATACATATGAGGAATTAACCTCTTAATGTTGAAAAAAAAGATAAAAATGCTTCAGTTTACTTTTCAATTCTACTGAAACTTAATACTTATGTGAAACAGTCCCAATTTAAAGCCAAATAAACTCAGAATGCAGCATAAAATCATACTTTAAAAGAAAAAGCATTTTGCACCTGTTACTATTGACACTGCAGGCTGTACCTCTTTAATCTGGTAACAATGGGACCTGACCACTGCCAGACCAAAGACAATGCCAGAAAACACAATTTGACCCTTAAGTCATACACAGTTGACGATCCAATCTCATACCACTCACACAAAGTCTTTACATTAGTTCCTTTCTATAATTTTTTCAGTTACTCCACCTTCTCAAGCATATGATGATTTAAGCTTACACTTATTTGCACTAGCACCATCTTCTGTACCTCTTGGTCTCTTGGATGATATTCTGAAGGGCTAATCTATCGCTGAATATAAATTAACATGACTGTTAATAAGCTTGGCTGCAGTGTAAACAGATTCTGGTGCCTTAGCACTGTTAACAGCATCACCATGGTGGCACATCCACAAACTAATAACTTATGGCAGCAGATTCAAAATGTGCTGGACCATGAGAGTTACTGGAACACAGAGCACCGGATTAGAAAGGTACAACCAGTATAATCTTTTTTTGTTAACTATACCACCAAATTCTAACATAACCATTTACTCTTGTTATTACTATGCTTCCTAAGCACACAGAAATTTTTACATACATTACATGGACACTACAGAGATAAAAACTCTAATAGAAATCCATACTCCAATTGACTCTAAAATATTAATCATAATGAAAGAAAAATTATGAGTTTAGCCATAAACAATGAAATTATATGGATTCAAAGGTGCAGAAGCTTACTTTCTGCAAAACAAAGGTCAAAGCCAGCAATTTACCATGATCATGGTACAATTCACCTAAAGCAGTGTTGTCTAACCTTTTCACATCACATCACATGACACAGCATACATATAAAGAAAATCCTTGGAACATCATACAGCTCTGTCTCACACCCATGTTAATATGCATGCCTAAACATTTTAACTCAACCTACTACCTACTCTCACATATGCTTTTACTATACCTAAAAAGAAATTAAAAAAATCCAAATTTTCATCTTACACCATAAACATTCTCTTTACATTGCATTCCTGTCTGCTTTATCATATACCCTTTCTAGATCCATGGATGCTGCACACAACCTCTTTTTCTCAGTATACTTTTCTGCTAACATTTTCATGCACACAATCTTATCTACATAATTTCTACCTTTCCAAAAAGTCTGCTGATCTTCTCTTAACCTGTAGCTATCTTCACCCTTTCAATAACAATTTCCCTACACATCCTTCCTCCTATGCTCTGAAGGCACATTCCCATAAGTTATCTTTACCATCCTTTCCTTTACATAAAGGCACTATCACTGTTCCGGTCCACTCATTGAGTAGGCTTCTATTTTCACTAACACAAACACATATGGGTTGAGTATACCTTATCCAAAAGTGTTTCAGATTTTGGATTTTGAAATATTTGCATATGCATAATGAGATATGTGGAAAACAGGATGGTATGGAAACAAACAGGTTAGAGCTGAGACACAACTCAGCATTTCAACAGTTCAAGAGATACTGGTTCCAGCAATTGGTGGGACAGCAGTGAAAATGGTTTGTAACAAACTGGTGGCAACAGAGTGTCAGACCCCAGCATGGGCAAGTGAGGTCAGGTGTGGAATTTTCCACTTGTAACATCATGTTGCTGCTCAAAAGTTTCAGGTTTTGAAGCATTTCGGATTTCGGATTTTCAGATCAGGGATGCTCAACCTGTATCTTGTGCATTCATCTCCTACCATATCATCTCCATTCTTCAATATTTTGTGCTTTTTTCTTCTATCCACTCCAGAGGCTTTTCCTATCCTTAACCAACTTGCAATTGCTCTTCTTGTTTTATCCTTGGATATTGTTTCCTGAATTGTAATTATCCCTCACTCTCTCTCCATTTTCCATGTTACTATCTTATTGTCACTGTTGATGTCATCAGCTCTTCATAGTATTCCTTCAACCTGTACAAAATTTCATCTGATTTAAGCAAAGGGTACCCTCCAGCATTTGTTATTCTTTCACTCCTACCATCTCCCCTCCATTTTCATCTTTTTCTTTTTCTTCTTTTTTAATTTCCATTTCAATACTTTACTCTCCAAACACTTTTCACTTAATTTTCTTCCAAAGTCTTCATCTGCTTTTTCTATTCCCTTTCCTTGTCATCCACTTAATCTTCTTATACTTCATCCTGTCTTTCTTACTCTGCCAAGCTGTGCAGAAACTTTTTTTACAGAAATAATTGAAATATCTAGAAATAAAGAAAACATGAACTTTACTCATATAACACTCATAGTCATGATAAAATTTTACCATGTGTGCTGAAGGTGTGTAGATACACGAAGTACAACACTTGAAATACTGTTCAAGATGTGACGCGCGAGAGAGACAAAGGGTGAAGAGGCTAGAAATGGGCAAACATAGAATCTAAATATAAGAAAGGAGACTGGGAGCAGGCATTGAACTACAAACTAGTCT
>JAUUEG010517965.1:0-14057 GCA_032361445.1 Panulirus gracilis | reverse complement strand
ACGAATGTGGCCTTTTTTGTCTTTTCGTTGTGCTACCTCACACGCACAATGCTATTTCATGTGTGGCAGGGTGGTGATGGGGATGGATGAAAGCAGCAAGCAAGTACGAGTATTTATGTATATAATTGTCTTGCCAGAGAGAATAGTTGAGAGCTATGATATTCCAGTAAACCTTTTTAAATCATACTTTATTGCATACTAAATAAATAGTAAACTTCTTCAAATATTTAAAGTACTTTATTGCACAGTAAAAATAATCATACTGTTCTTATCTATACATACATTTCGCACTCACCCTACATAATACCCTGATTGTTTCTTTTGCTTCATCAGCTGTATTTACTTATACCAACCCATCCAGTGCAAGGATAAGACTGCTTATTTAGGAACATTCATGTTCAAAACCTTTCAGTAGTTCTTCCTTTTTCCTTATAATTTTCAAGTTACAATATCAGTGATGTGGAGTCTGTGCATCCCAGTCTTATCTTACTCATTATGTTCAGTTCCACTTTTTGTTTTTTCTAATAACAAATTTGCACTCCATCTCCACAGTAAATATTTTGCAATTGTGTCAGGAAATATTTCGCAATTGTGTCTGTCAAATTTGGGTGACTTCATATTCCAATAACATTTGAAATAATTTTCTCTTAAGAAAATCAAAAGCTTTCCCAAAATCTGTTGACATCATCAGCAATGACCATCTCCTTTTATTACAACTTTCAAAAAATATCTTAATATAACTACTCTTTTCTAATCAACCTCAAACTATAAAAGCACTCAGATTTCTTTTGATCTTCAATTTAATTTGGGTAACATGTTTGTTTAAGATAGACTCCAATCATTCGGTCTTTCCCTGTCTATATTACATTAATTAGGCAACATATTTACCGTCGCTTCTACAAATGTCTGACTATTCTGTACTGTTTTGTAAAATCCTTTCTTATTTCATTTTCCGTAAATATTCTTTTAGTAGAGTTAATATTTTTGGCTCTCTTATAATTCTAATTCCTCTTCTTACCTTACAGGATACTTCAGTATCTTCCCTAACTTCCTCTTTGCACTTAGTAAAAAATTCTGTTTGGCCCTCTGGGCCCATTTTCCACCACTTCTTATTTTCATTGCAACACTTCTTCCATTCTCATTTACAGGTTCATCCTATTCATCATTCCTATTTACACAGTTCATACCTTTGTATATAATTTTGTCTTACTTTCTTCAATCCATACAGAATCTTCAAAACATTCTAATTCTGAATCTATTTCAATTAACTCTTCTCCATGCTAATCACAGTTTTAGTTCATCATTTCTTTTACTCTTTCTTTTATTCATGTTTCCACATCATGGTTGCTGAACTGCTGCCCTCTTTTCTTAGGATACATTTTCTTCATGTTTATATGTTTCTTCCTTCATCTCTATGGGAACCCTTTTTTTTTTCCATGTACAATATCTTCAGCCTTTCTTATTCTCTTCATTTTGTGTAACTCTCCTCTCCTTAATATCTTCCTGACTTTTAAACCATATCTTATGCTCTCATTCATCTAGATAGTTTATTTTGCATATTTCCATTCATTTTCTACTATATTCATACAGCTTTTCATTAAATCTTCATCTGTTTTGTAAGAATCCTTCCTTTTCCATTTCTTATGTCCAAAAATCTTATTTTATGTCTTCACATTCAATTTGAATGGTATAAGGTTATGATCTAAATAATCTAATGTATATTCACTTACATCTATTTGCACAATCTTATACAAATCATCCATTTTACTCAAAAGTAAAACAATTTTGGTCATCTCTGCTCCTTGTAAATTCCCTAATGCAGTCTGGTTCATTGTTTAACATTATCAATCCATTGTTTTTCAGACATTCTTGTATCATTCTTTTGTTTGTATCAGACGTCTGTGTTCCTATAAAACTACATGTCCAGTGAAGTTCCATATCTTCTGCTTTCTTGATACATATTCCAATGTTTTCTTTTATTGCTCAGCTTCTATCATTTACCAAGAAGTATGCTTGAATTATATCATGTTTGTTCCATATACAGCCCCAGTTACATTTGATCTAAACTTATACTTTGACACATGGAGCATCATGAATCCTGTTTAAGTCACACAATATCGAAGCTATGTCAAACAATACTAAGTCTTCAAATTCCAACAAGTAGGCTTTGTGAAACCTTGTGTATTAATCAATTTAGTTTTAAACTGATAATACCCTTAATGTCTGTCTATTTTCTAAACATTATTTTAAAAACATTATTTTATTTCACTTCCCACTTTTTCTATAACCTTTTCTACTATTTCTCCTTTTTCCTCCTTCCACTTTGTTTGTCTTTCATCCCATAAACCTTACAATTTCCTCATTTAGTTTCTCTCTCTTTTCATTTCCTTAGGTCCTAGTTACATGTTTTGCAATTCTCCATAATTTCTAATCACATTCAGTTTACATTTTTGGGAGATCTATGATGATTCTCTTCCCTCTAGCTGTGTGACTCTGTACATATCCAGGATTACCTTTCATATCCTTCAATGAACCATAATTGGCATCCATCACATCTCAGTCACATCACAACCCAAATCACAGTCTTTTTTTGTTTCCTTCCTTTCACATCCATCAGTGCTGACACTCCATTTTCAACGATGCTGCCCATAGGCTTTCTGCACATCTTTGATCTTCATTATCTATTGCTAAAACTCTGAGCACTTTCTCTTTCTTCCATTTGATGCTGACTTCTTGTCAATTCCTTTTATTATTATGCTCAATTAAATCCTTATCATCCCTTTTTCTTTCCACACAAGCATGTGCCATAAACTTCTACATCAAAGTGCACACACAACCACAAAACATGGAAGTCCAAACAAAATACAGGTAAGAAATTATTCTCTCTGTCTATACAGATATATCTCTGATGACTGTTTCCTTCAGGAACTGCTTCAAAGAGGTGGCCACAGAAAAAAAAAAAAAAAAAAAGTCTCCATAGCTGGTTAAATCCAGTGCCGCTTCTTAGCCTTCATTGCCTTACCCTTAACAGACCACTGGCAGAGGGCAACTCTAGCACAGTGTTTCCAGAGGTTTTTACCTTATGTTCCAACTGACCACTTCTACCTAATGTGTCTAACAATGTTCCTGCCTAATGGTCCAACCTACTATCTATCTATATCTCTGATGCCTGTTCCCGCCCTGAACTCCCTTAAGGGGGTGGCCAAGGTACTAGAGTCTCCATAACTGTTGTCATAGCTTCATAATCTACTATTTCTACCTAATACTCTCATCTAATGCTTCGCTTCATAACCTACTTTTTTTTACCTAATGCGGTTGTCTACTGTTTCAACCTAATGCTCCTGCCTAATGTCCCTATCTACTACTTCAATCTATTGTTCCTACCGTTTTGCCAAAAAGCATGGTTAGTACATAACACTCACTGCTGGAAAATCTAGAGTCACAAAGAATGAGTTGTGTGAGTTGAGTGTTGTTGAGTACTGTGTCTGACAAGGAAGGTATGTTTGTGGAGAAATCCAGTAGTCCACATGAGGGTGAGACCTGAATACCGATGAAGTGCTGGCTCATTATGCAGCTATCACTAACCCTCCCAATACCCAGGTGTGCAGTACTGGTAATACAACTCCCTTGATGGTGGTTACCTACCAACCACTATGTACTAAATGTTTTTCTCTAAATAATATAATCTTAAACATCTAAGGCAGATCATACTCTTGGGGTGTGTTATCAGTTTTCCATTTGTGCACAAATCATTCTGAGGTATGAAATGCTGTTTTATCACATACAGTATTCTTTTTACTATGCAGTGGTAGTACCACAAAGTAAGGATTGGTGAAGTACTGACAAATTTAATCACATCTAGTTTCATACAAGCATATCTTAAATCAGTTTTATTGGTACATGTTTACACAGTTAGATAAGAAAACGACATCCTAAGAGAAAATGTATGTAATAAGCAACACAAAAAATTACATGCACCAAGACTTTACCAACTACAAATGAAAACAATCCCGCAATCAATCTGACATCTACCTTACTTCTATTTCAGTTATAATGATTAGTCTGGATAAGATATCATACTCCTCAACAGTGGAGATATAATCATCTTAATTTACTAGAAACATGCTGTATTGCACATGTAAAAGAGCTGAGGCTATCTACAATCAAATGCATCTATTATGCTTATTACAGTCTCAAGATATAATCCTATGAAATCAGTGCTACATAAAAAAGAAAAAGTTCTGCCATCTATCCAGTACATGATCACTATCATTATCATCATTTATAATAAGTTAAATCTTAAAGTTAAATATGTAATACCTATATTATTATTTCCAACAAAAGACTTGTACGGTCAATAAAAGTAAGGACCTAGGAGCACGAGTCCCTTAATGGAATAGCAACAACTTCAAAATAACAGTAAACAAGCCCTTGAATAGTTTCTGTCCTTTAATGAAATTATATGTATATATACATCAATGCAAGGCAAGAGAATACGACATATGCAAAGAGACTGAAAAATTCAATTACCAACTTCAGCAAATTACCTACTGAATGCTGCAATTTCTTTAATATTGACAGACCATGCAGAAGCATCCTTCTGTAGCTGCAAGTCCACTAATAAGGCATTCATAATCTACCCTATTAAAAGCATGTGTCATATCAACAAGTCACAAGTTAAACTAGACTCTTTAGAGTATGTCTTCAGTATGAAGTTTACAATTCTTGACTTGCTGAACATGCTTTAACAAGTAACAGTAGCACCTGAACAAAATGCTGTTTTCTATTGAAACTCTGGTAACAGATACGATAAAACAAGGCTTTACATTTTCACAAGGACATCACTGTTACGGTTCTACTCCTTGCAAAGTAATATTTTGCAATATCTGTCATGTCCCCTGCTTTGCTAATAACACAACAAAGAGTGAGATTCACTCTCTCTCTTGTTCTGATTTGAAAGCATCCCACCTTCTAACTGTTTAAAACTATCTGAAGATTAAGTACTTACAGCATGACATACTGACAAAGCCTTGCATTCTGTGGACCAAATCCTTGACCCAGAAAGGGAGGATAAAAAGCCATTTCTCAAGCAGGGCAGAGCTCTACAAGCATTTCATACATGACACATCAACTGGTAGATGGGACTAAAACATTATTCTATAAACGAGTAGCTTTCATGAGGATTTACCCCCTTTGATCATCATAAGATATGTGAGGTTGGTAAGATGGCTGTTTAAACAACTCAATGGCTGTTCAATAAATCACTGAGACTCAAGAATAAGTGACTGTGAAGGGATATTGAGCTAAGGTACTGTTCACCTACAGTGGCGACTAACCAATGGTGTTTATGCCTTTGGCTTGTTAAAGTTAGGAATCAACTTTTTTCTACTTCTTAAAGAACTGAGGGGAAGGAAGGAACAGGATAAATAAAAAGATGCTCACTGGACTCTGCCTATGGCAGAGAAATGCTCTTATATCCTTCAAAATCTATATTTCTAACCCAGTGTAACAGTCCATCCTAAGAGCATGTGAGATTATATCCATATGAAGAGGCACTTAAAATGAGACCTTTGTACAACTCATAAAAGTCCTACTGTCAGTAACAACTAATCCATGTTCAAGACATACTCTTACGAGGGTGACAAACAGCCACTCAGAGATAGTTAACCGCTCTAAACAAAGATTGTCAAAAAAAATTCTTTGTCAAACGCCAAAGACCCCTTTTGCTGCTGATCTCATTGAAAGAAAGGTTCCTTACGATAGCCATATATATAAAAGGTGAACAACTCTGTTCCAACTGGAAACCATCTTGCTGACATAAGCTTAAAGAAGCCCAGAAGAACAAATAAGCATTCTGTGTAATTCTCCGAGACCAAAAAAATCTTGAGAATGTTGAACATAAAAGATGATGCTCTTTTGGATAAATATTCATGGGTTGTATTACAACAGGTGTAATCTTAGTCCCAGCTGTCTCATTTTTGACAAAAGAATTTACATTTCAATTAATCTTTAATCATAAAAAGTTGATCTTCAATCTTGAGTACATTCAAAGCTTAAACACTGCATGAATTTCACTAACTCTTTTTCCTGATGCCAAAGCTATATGGAAAATGTGTCATGAGATTTTATGGAGCTAGCATGTCTGTCATATAGCATACCGTCAAAAATCAAGGTCCTCTGACAGCTCCCATTTTGAGTGAAATGGGGAAGCTTATTCCATATGTCCTGGTCGATGTATTTTCTTGTACTTCAAAAAAACCTTAATTCATACTGTCAAACTTATATAAAATTTTGAAAACTTGTCTTACATAACAAAGAACTGCAAGTTTTATCGGAGAAAAGAGGTCTGTTCTTCCTAGTTTCTCTTCATCTCTTACGTTTCTCAAATATGGAATTACCTTTGTTGCCCATCTTTAGATGTGTTCCAGTTTTTCTTAGTCTTTTTTAAGTTGGAAACCTAAACGGAACTGCATTTTCATGATGCACTCTTAGTTGAGCCTTGCAAAGGGTCAGAATATTTTGTGGTATTTTGAAGTCAATATTTCTAACTATAAATATTTAAATTTGGTTTCCTTTTTAATTTGCAGCCAAGTACTATTTAGTAAACTTCAGACTGTCAACAAATAAATACTCCAAGAACATTCTCCACATGAAATCTTCCAAATTTTTTATAATAATATTCTGTATTCTTTCTGCCATAATGCATAACTTTATTGACAATTCTGAGATGAAATTGCCTTTGTTGCCCATTTTTGTACCTGTTCCAGTTTTTCCTTACCTTTTTTGTATCTTGGGAGCCAGAACTGAACTGCATTTTTGAGGTGCAGTCTTACTAAAGCATTTAAAAAAGGATCAGACGTTCTTGTGGCACTTTTGAGTCAATATTTCTAGCTATAAAGCCATACATTCAAATTCTTTTTTTTTTCACCCTACAAGTCATGTCAGATTGTGTGCAATAAATACTCAAAGTCTTCTCTTTAAGTATTTTTGTTAACAGGTTTCCAAATATTTGACAAGCATATGTTGTAATCTTTCTATCAAAGCATATAACTCTCCACTTGTCTACATTGAATTTTATCAGCCATCTGTCCAACCACTGCTATGCTGAAGTATGAAAAAAAATTTCCTCAGTTCTGTTCATTTGCAACTCTATCTCCTACTTTTGTATCATCTGCAAATTTGGAGGCCTCAGAAATGAGACCCAACTCTATACTATTCATGTATAGTATGAAATGAATGAAGCTGTGGACTGACCCTTAGATATACTTCATCAAATCTAGCCAGTTTGAGGCTTTGCTATTCAACATGACTGTTTCCTATTAGAGAACGTCACTTATCAATGCATATCAATATCCATTACTCCATGTGATTCTAACTTATATAAAGGTCTCTTGTGTGGCCATATGAGCTTGTACTTATGCCATCAAAAATCCTCTTGAGATTCTGTACAGGAAAAATCCTGGTACAGATCAATGATACCCTAATACAAGCATCATGAAAGCCTTTGGCATTAGGGTATATCTCTGCCTCTCCTGTGATGACACAGGGTAATGAGTTAACACTAGAGAGCTACAACTAAAACAACTGAGGATTCATGTTGTCTGTATTTTCAATGCAAGTATGCATGACAAGCCAATCACTCAAACTCAATATCTATTGCTGCAACCATAATAAAAAACTGCCCATGCCTATCTCTATAAAGTTTGAAAAGTAAATAAAAAATGCATGGTAACAGCACAATGAGATGATGAACTCCTAATGCCAGCAATCCATCAAAAGAAAAGTGTACGTAAGCAAGGACCAAAAATCAGGATCTTAAGGAAAAACATGAAAACGTTCCTGGCACTGCCTCTGACATGGGGAGGTAGTGATGCTCATTCCTGTGGAGCACGGTGGCACAGGAAATGGATAAAGGCAAGTGAGTATGAATATGTACATGGGTATATATGTATATACACATACATGTCTGTGCATATATGTATATATAACTGCATGTGAATGGACGTGTCTTCGTCTGTCTCCTGGTGCTACCTCACTAATGTGGAAAATGCCGATTTAAGTATAATGAAAATAATTATACATATAGTGTTCATAAGATGGCCTCACTTGCCTGTGCTCTCTAAGATGACATAATACTTAAAAAAAAGGCCAAAGACTTTTAGTTGTCTGTGAACAACTACCATACTTATTAGGATATTACACTGCTCTAATATTCAAATCACACCAGCTTCAGGTACTCAAAATAAGCTTATGTTTTTACTGCTGTTTTTTCTGTGGTAGGTTAAGATTCAATTGCAAACTTTTTCCTCAAAGCTGCATGGTGCTCAAGGCATTTTACATAATAATGTAACAATGTAGGGTTGCTCAGGGAGGCTCAAAAGATGTTACTAGTCTTGTGAGGAGTTTTAAAAATTATTAAACTCTTTCTACAAATAATTTTATGAGTATAGTAGAAATAACTGAATTTCATAAATGAATGATGCATATGAATGCATATGCATATGATGCATATGCATATGAATGATGCATATGCAACTTTTGTATTTTAAAAATCTAAAGAAAAATAAAACTCCACCTTTTACAGTATGACTGGGGTGCAGTTCTAAACTTCTGGGCATAACTCTCATGACAGTGCTTTTCTGTGAGAGTCAATGTGTTGTCATTTTAGGACTAGAACTGATCGTGTTGTGCCTTCATTTCTAACACTAATGCTATCTACCTTCAACTTAGCAGTAATTTTGTGCTGAACAAGTAGCACGAAACTTTTCATACATTCTTCAGACTGTAAGCCATGATGGTGATTCTTCGGAAAAGATTTCTTGAAACTTCTTTTTGCCAAGTGATAGAGATCTGGAGACAGTGCTCTCCTTTGTTTATCTAATTCAACTTATCAACCATCAGTCAAACCTGCTTTCATATGAGTCGATTTTAAAAAATGAAAGAAGAAACACAATCATGTCATAACAATGTCAGGTTCTATAAAAGCCTAGTCACATCTCCAACCACACTGTATAAACACTGTACAGCCACATGCTGCTCTGGTAAACATTTTCACTTACTAACGAATAATCCCTTGCCATATTGATCGTATGTTATTGCCAGGGGCATTTTTTTTAAAGTATTAAATTTAATTTTCTTTTAATCTAAATATTTCACTATATTTTTCATGAACAACATATAAGCAAAATACTGCATACAAATACATGATTATGTGATGAATAACTCTATGAATGCTGTGCTCTGAATCCAGACATTTTGAAAACCTGGCTGGAGTCCACTTTTGTCTCAGGGGAAAAAATCCATTTGTCGATATAATATCTGAATGATAGATTCAAAGGTGTGCTAATTCTCTCCTAAAATCCCAAATATGGCCTATACCAAGATCAATGTGCCAGGCTTAGGAAGTTACAGATTTTTCTCTCAAATGCTTGAAGACAGCCTAGTCCCAATGCCTTTACACATCATTTAGTCTGAGTTTGGGAATATACCCTATACTTACCACTACATGATGCCTTCTGCTTCCTGCTGAATATTCAGAACAGGTAAAAAACACAAGGTCTTCAATAATGTAATAATTATTTACATAATCAATTACTGATGATGTATAACAAGCTCAATTCATTTCTTAATGAACCGTGCCTAATGGTATGGATAATGTTTAAGGACCAGTTATTAGCTACTTCCTCTATCACAAATAAGAAAATGTGAGAAAAAAGATTGGGAACGTGACTGCTGGCTCAGAGAGCAACCATATAGGAAAAATAAGGGAAGCAACAGTAAAAGGTCAACGTATGTAAGAAAGCATGATCTGCTGGAGACTATACACTGCACCTTGACAGAGATTCCACAGGATGGCAACTCTATAAAATTTGTATTAAGACAAAAGACTGGAATGACGGATCACAAATGTCTTGCTATATCACTTCAATACAAAAACTACCATTTCAAATAAGTCAGCCAACAGCACCCCAAAATAACAAATACAACAACCATGCTGTTGTTATTTCCCCCTATGGAGACTGACTTTTTGACATACAAACTGCCAGCCATCAAAACATGTCTTATATACAAGAAAGCCAGATAAATAATTGTTTACAATATCTGGTAGTTGGAACAATTCACTGAGATCCATCAAAGTCTACAAGTGAAGAGAAAAGCCTTTTTACTAACAAAAATTTCTAAACCCAACAGCATAAAGGTGACTCAAACTCATTAAAAAATAATCACATAGGTGGGAAAAGCAGATACTTGGTTTACTGCTAAAGAATAATTGTACAACTCCTCTACAAAATTGAATCATTATCTATATGCTAGATTTTCTACCTATTCTAGTTTGTTGGATTAAAATTCTTTTTAAAAATCTGTAATTTGAGACAGGGTAATAAGTCTACCTCATCCAAGTAATTCTTGTTACCCTTCTGCTAACCTGCAGGGTTGCTTAATTTCATGTTATGTCCTCAGTTCGGCTAATATATTTCTACATATCTTGAAGAACTGTTCTTTATCCATGTCACTGATCTGTTTTAAAAACTCAAAAAGGTTGTGATGAGGCCACTCTTCTCTCTTCCATAGTTGGAAAATTCTAAGTCTATAGCCTTTCCCTAAATTCAAATACCTTCTTTGTTGCCCTCCTCTGGACGAAAAGCTTTTCCATTAGCTCCAAATATATAAATAAACACATAAATAATTAGTGAAATAAGGAAGTAAGTTAAATTCAAGCAGCCAATCAGCTGAAAATAAGAAGATGAAGAATTATCTTTTTTTTCCACAGTAGTAGTAGTAACTAGTTAATTTATCACAAGATAAAATTTAGATCGAGGTGGGGCTGGATATCTCTATGCTTTGGATAAGTACAAGAGTAAAGTCTATCTACATAGTACAGGAAGTTTTACACTGAAAATTCTATAGTATATACATTAAATATTTAGTGGTGATTAGTTGAACATTAAGTGATGTAAAGTTGCAAATTAGATGAACTGCAGCAGTACTAAACTAACATACATTATTTATCTAATGAACATTATCTATCTATATATCTGACGCCTGTTCCAAACTGAACTCCCTCAAAGGGGTGCCCACAGCAACAGATGCAAAGTTGTATATGTGCTGAACTGCAGTACTAATGTGATGACATGTATTTAAAGATAAACATTAAGTAATGAATATTTTCACATTGGCTGCATTAAAGTAATATAGTAGCTGACATACACATAACTATGGGAAAACTAAGCTATTTACTTGCTTAGCTGTGCACTTGTTCATGTACTCCCTATGATATTCACAGTATAAGTATAGAACAATTCTTGTATCTGTACGAGCATTGGATGGTACGAGGTGATTGTGGTGAAAAGACATCAGTCAATGGTAGTTAGTCTTGGTGGTATGGTGCTGGAGCTGGGTCACAATTTCGACGGTTGCTGTGGCCAGCTGGGTCATATCTCCAGTGGTTGGCTGACTGAGGAATATATCTGATCATGTTCACAAAGAAGTGACTGCAGTTTCGAGATAGGTCTCTCAAGAAACTCACTAGTTCAATAGCAGGTATCTAATTCATGGATCTCTTTAAAAGTAAAATTCAAAAGAGATAGACATTCTTATATGAAGATGGTATATTCAATCTGGAATAATCCAAGTATAAAGCTGGGGAGGCGAGGGGAGAAAGAGAGTAAGGTAAACATGTTGACCTGCAAGCAGCCTCACAGCACCACAGACAAATATCCTATCCCATCGAGGGCCAATTTGATATTTGCCAGCACACAGTCTGTATCTCTAACTGTTTTCCTACTGAAGGTTTCTAGCTACAGATTTTGGATGAGGTCGACACCTAAGTCCTTCTAACACACAGAATACTGAAGATTACTTCATGTTAGGCTCTAATAATATTAAGGTCTTCTTTCAGTCAATCCCATCCTCATTACTTTACATTTGCTTGGGATGAATTTCATCAGCAATGTATTAGACAAACTGTGGCGTCCATCCATGTAACTATGTTATGTGATGCAATCATACTCACTTTCCTCCTCCCTCATAACCTTTGAATCATCATCTAGCATAATTTGGCAGGAGTCCATACCTTCAAGTAAGTCAGCTGACTAGACCATGAAAGGTAATGGTCTCAGACCAAAACCCTGAGGCCCTCTGCTAATCATCCTTGGCCTATTTGGAGAATGTTCCTCTGATATACATTCTTTCTTTCCTTCCACTGAGAAAATCTTCTATTGAAGGAAGATTCTTCACCCTTATTCCAGCATTGCGATCTAGCTTTTTAATCAACCTCTCATGTGGTACGGTTTCAAATGCTTTCTGGTAGTCCAGATATGAAAAATCAACACAACCTTACCTTCTATCTAAAGCAGAGCTCACTCTTGTACAAATCTAAGAGGTTTGTCACTTA
This sequence comes from Panulirus gracilis, assembly GCA_032361445.1. NCBI lineage: Eukaryota > Metazoa > Arthropoda > Malacostraca > Decapoda > Palinuridae > Panulirus > Panulirus gracilis. The sequence goes on along the minus strand of JAUUEG010517965.1, from coordinate 1,663 downwards.
TGACCTTCATTGAATAAATCTGCCTATAAGGTAAAATTTCATCAGGATCACGAGCCTTGTATGGGTTAAGACCTTTCAAAATTCTGTTAATGCCTTTTCTACATATCTTCAATGTTTCTAGAACCTTCTCATTCCATTTCACTGGGTTTGGGTTATAGCATCTTCCACTGCAAAAACACATCCTTACATCATACTCTAGAATTTTTCTCTCTGAATCCTTGGCCTGACTAGCTAATTCACAACTGATTCCTGATGAATTAATGGGAAATCATCAGTTTTTCCTGCCTTGTTCATAATATTCTTTTCACAGTCTTTGTTCCTCCTTTCTTATCCTTCTTTACTTGTTTCTTGCTTTGTTATATCTTGCAAATGCTGACTAGCTGAAGTGAGGCCTAAATCTTTGCAATTACAGCAACTCATCTCTAGGCTCTTTTGCTCTTTGACATCTTTAATTAAATCATTACTTCCTCTCCCTTACCATTCCCTAATTATTTGAGGCGAGAGGTGCCCTCATTCCCACTCCACTGAAATTTTCACACAATCTCACCACAAAGTCCAAGTTTCTGGCAATTGAATTATACATCTCATTGTATGTCATTAATGAAATGTTGAGATTTGTGTAGCTTCTGTGATTATATCTCCTCTTTACACCTCTGCTCTCTAAATGTCCTAATTTAATTTACCACATGGTCAAACTTAAGCATTACACGAATACTTTTTTGAATTGGTGTACGATATATTATCTCAATATCCATGCTAGTATGTGTAAAGATAAGATCTAGCAATGATGGTATATCAGCCCCTAACATCCTCGAGTGCTTGCTAACATGCCTATGAAATTTTTCAGTATATGCTCTTAAAAACTTGTCTCCAAGACTTATTATCACCAGAAGGATTCCAATTTCCCCAGGCTTTCTCTTTATAATCTAAATCCCCCATTATCAGCACTTTACCATCTCTGATAAGTGAGTGTTTACAGCTTCATGTACCATACTGTTTGTACCTTCACTGATCTTACCTGCTTACTATCATGTATCTCTTTTGTAAGTATTGTTTCTAAGACTCCAACAACATCAGGTGCTCTTACCATTATGTGATCCTTCCAGCTCTGTACCATTAACTACTGATCTATCAACATTTGAATACATTACTTTAACTCTCACACTACCATCTACAAAAACTCCTTCCTTCTCTGCAGGGATGGTGGGACTGCTCCATACTCTTGCCTTCTTGGAGTCTCCCACTTTCTTTCATTCTTACTACATTCTTCACTTCTCTCACTCTCTTCCTTAGATTTATCACATCTGATGAAAACCCCATTTAATTCTACAGTTTTCAAGTTTCTTAGCTAGTCTAAATATGTCCTGGTTAGATGACTCTTATGTCTTGATTACATAATTAATTCTTTTCCTTTCTTTCATCACTGAAACTGCATCCAGCAATTCTATTGCCTCCGATAATCTTTTGATAAGCATTCCCTCTCTCTTTCTCCTTATTTGGTGAATCAACTTATTTTTTTTTTTTTTTGCTTTGTCGCTGTCTCCCGCGTTAGCGAGGTAGCACAAGGAAACAGACGAAAGAATGGTCCAACCCACCCACATACACATGTATATACACACACGTCCACACACGCAAATATACACACCTATACATCTCAACGCAT